>WEKX01007092.1:80719-94902 GCA_013390025.1 Pitta sordida
CAGCTTGTATTTTACGTATATATGTATATATATTTCAAGCAGTAGCTCCTTGTGTAGAAATACTTCCATCACAGCAGGCCTGTCCAATTCTATTCACTCAAAATTGTACTTTGCGGCCTGCAAAGAGCCTCTCCAAACTTTTCTTATTTTCTCCCAAGAACTATGCCATGAGCACTGTGAAAGATACAGTCAGGTCTCCTATATCACAGACCCACGGTTTTAATCGGTTTCACGAAGCCCTGTTTCCACGTTGAATGGTAGCTCATTAATATGCAAATTTGCCCCACACCCTCAGATGGCTCCCCAGCGCCGTTTTGGCACTGTGTTGCTGTGTATTTATGCTGTCTATAGGTACAGGTGAAAGCAGTGCCAGAGAGCAGAGGTTAGCTGTCAAAAACAGCTGTGCTACCAACTCATGAGTAGGCTGGCATTGCTCAAAACTAATTTCAGTGGAGTTCTGCCTTGCTCTCAGAGAGGCATGCCAAGCATAGGCACAGGTTTCAGATCTTACTTTAAAAATCAAGTTCTTGGCACACAGATAAGACTCCAGCTTAGGCAAATGTCAAATACTTTTATGAAGTCAACACAACATACATTTTGGAAGACCATCAGATTCCTCCCTATGTATAACAAAGGGCATTTGTGCCTGCGCGAACTGACACTCATGAATACTCAAAGTATACAGTAATGAATATTAAAATTAGCCCTGCCCTCTGCACCACATGGACTGCCAGCGCATCACTCCGCCTGTGGTGCAGAATGCTGCAGGCGCATGCACAGCTGCTGCATGGCAACTCCATGCCAGGGCTGTATGTGAAGTTCCCAGCCCTCCCTGGCATGTTCCCTTCCTACCCTGGGTGGCTGCAGTGCCCACTGGCACCGGCAAAGCTTCTGCTGATGGCCCACTGGCATGTTACAATGCCGACCCTCTCCAGATTAAAAAAAAAAGAAATTTGTTCAAACCTGGGAACCCTGAACCTTTCTTTCTCTTTTTTTTTTTTTTTTATACAGAGCTACGCAGCGACTCCATGCCGGGGCTGGGCTGTACCTGTACTTCTCAGCCCTCCTCGATGTGTCCCCTCCCCACCCTGGGCAGCCACGGTGTGGAATACTGTGGGGGCACAGGCATGTGCCATGGCAGTTTCATGCCCCCAACGCCTGTTTCCATGGAAACATTGCAACGCACAGCAGAAACACACATACATAGTGCTCCATGCTCCCACCCCCCATGACACAGGAAAGCACTTCTGCCTTGTTCAGTGTCCCAGACAGCACCAAAGAACTCACACCCCACAGCCCAGCACTACTGCTGCCAGTCCAGAGGCACTCATGTCACTTTGATTACCTTTGAGAAAGCGTGCAGTACAGTCAGCATCATCACCCTCATCATCACCAGTACTGCACAGCCAATAATTCATCATCACCATTCACTGCTGTCCAGAGTACTTCTAACCAGTGTTTTATTTTTACATATCTTTATGTATGTATACCTACACATTATGTGCTCTCTTTTTTGCAAGTACATAAGTAAGACTTTATTTCACGTATATGTGCTATGTATATGTCTTGTTCTGCATAATCCTGTATATGAGTATATGGTCTGTATATGTACTGTTGTGTATCGTGTTTGACATGACTTTAAATGTTTATATGATTGCTGTAAATATTAAAGTTCTGTGGAAGCTCTATTACATGCCCTTCGCACCCCTGACTGCTCACATCATGTGAGGAGCTTCTGGGAACACTCGGAAGCCACTTTGGGGCTGAGGGGGGCAGGCAACGGGCAGGACAAATCTGGATATTAATGAGCTGCCTATATACGTGGATGGAAGGCTTCGTTGGGGGGAGGACCAGATCCACAGTACCATGATAAAAGAGGGATGACTGTAACTCAGCTCCAAAGGGAGTCAAATAAAGATCTATGTCGTTCCCAGAGTTCTTAATTCTGCACTGATGAAGTGGGACTGCCAGTCTTTCATTGTAAGCTTCTTCATATTTTGTATTTATTCTTAAATATTTTTCATATGCTTGTTTTTTTACTTTCAGCCTCTGATGAGAGATGTTGACAGCACACAATATGCATAAGCAACTTAGGGCGCAGTCCAAATCTGTCTACAAGATTGGAAGCTGCAATAACTGAAAAATCCAGCATGCATATGCAAAGTTATTACTAGCTTACTTATAGATACTAACTAAATATGGAAACAAAACAATTTTCCCCTCCAGTAAACGAACTTAAATTCCAGAAGTAAATACTACAGCAAATACTTCAGCTGTTCACAAGTATTTGTTCCCCTTCAGCCCTCACTTTATCTGCAAGCATTGAACAGCCTTCCAAAATTGTCCGTCTTTTCATCATTCAAAATATGAAGGCAATTATAGCTGGCTGTCATGGTTTGACCCTGGCTGGATGCCAGAGATTCACCCACAACCTCTCCTGGAGGGAAAAAACTGGAAAAAAACTTACCACAGGCAAAATAAGGCAAGCTACAAGTAAGGAATATAAAGGATTTTATTTATTAACTAACAAGATCAGAGCTTAAGTGAGAAGCATCATTTTAAAGGCAACCCTTCCGCCCCCAACCCCTCCTTCTCTTACAACAGATCTCATATTCCCTTTTTCCTCCAGGGGGAAAAGGTGGAACAGGGATAGGGGTAAAACCAGGTTTGTTGGTATTTCTGACTGGATCCAGGGTAGGAACCATCTCTCTGCCTTTCCATAAAGTTCTCTCTCTCTCTCTCTCATAAGAGGAAAAGTCTTTCATGACCCTTTCCCAAGTGAGATCTTGACCCAGGGACGACAGCTCTTCCATTCTCTGTTGTCCAGGAGTCACAGAACAGAATGCAGTTTTTTAAGTACTAGCTCCACTGCATCATTATGAGCCCATCCCACAGTACATATTTCAGATCCTACCACAATGCAATTCTGTCACAAAATGTCTGTCCAAAGGATCTCTGCCGAGCTCAGCTCTGGCTCTGTGTTTCTGGGCTCTAAAAACATCTGCAGCTGTTGCAGCATGATTCTCCATCTTCAGTCGTGGCCTCAGATGGATTCTGCATCACTGGTTTTCTCTCTCTATTCCATAGGTTTGCACCATGGTCCGTTCCACAAGCAGCAGCAAGACGCCTCGAAGAACATTCCTACCCCTTTTCTGGTTGGCCTGGCGGGCCCCCCCATAGCTTTCAGCTTCTCCACATAGGTCCTGCTCTGGCAATCTACATCTTCTTACTAACTTCTTTTTTTCTCAAATATATTGTTCACAGAGGTATCTCTATATCCTTCTGCTCCTGACCTTGATCTCCATGGCAGTGACGGAGGCCCAGGCAGAAGCTATTAACCCCCTCGCTGCCAGAGGAAAAAAAAAACCCAAACTATGAGACTGGCCTAGGGATGCACTCACTCTGGATGAATAAGATAACTATGCAACTCTTATCTGTAGGGATCAACAAGCTATACTCACCCTAAATCTTTGACCTTTATTTTGCAATCAGAAAGAAATAAAGCTCCAATTAAAATAATGTTTCAGTGACCATTTTATTTCAGTAACAGCGCATTACCTTTGCAACAAACGTCGCTTCTTTTGTAGTGAACTAAGAAGCAACAAACCTATGTTCTCCTTTCACAAATGCAATGTCTTTGTTGCAACAACAAGAGTTAGCGCCAACAACTCTTTCAAAAAAGCTTCAGAACAGAAAATAAACTAACTTCCAACAAGAACAGTCAACCATTGCATAATTGCACCTTCAGAGTTGCATTTAGCAACTTTCACTGCTGGTTAAAGTTTTCTAGGATGCAATAATAGAAAGGTATGTGCATTGGGAAGGGCATGTTTACCTTTCAATCGAGCTGGGTATCAGCCCGTAACAGTTTCACTTAGTCAGATAAAAGTATGTCAGTTGTTTTTCTCATATCAGACTGTTTTGATTTTCAAATTCACAGTCGATTGCCCATTTCCAAAACTCATCTCAAGTACAAGCCGAGTAAAAAAGCAAAATTATTTTACTCCACCCAGTCTTTGTACGCTTTCCTCTGCAACTGCCCTCGGCCTCCCAGCACACTCCTTTTAATATGCTCAAGTACAGGAAACAAGACTTCAGCTTTCAGAAGTTAGCATTAAAAACAATGCACAGTGCAGCCTGATCCTAACAGGGCCTGGAATTCCCTACATTAGAAGGAAAACACCCAGTATTTTACTCTGAAGATGAACACTTGCACCCATGATGGGAAGTATCAAAGCTTCCACAGCTCAAGTTGAAAAGAGTGATCTGAGCTTTGTGTCTTATTAAGGAAGAATGATAACCCTTTCAATGTCTTATATTGAATTAGATTAATCTCTGTCACACTTTAGTTCACAACTTCTTCCCTGTATTCGGCTCTATAGGCAATCCTTCTGCTCTAATTAGCTTTAGGTGTCTTATTGAACAAAATCATTTTAAAGGCCATTTTTAAAATCTCATTGCAAATAGACATCCACTCCAACAAACCAGCAAAACAAAAAAACCCCATTTAAATGGGACTGTGAAGAAATAGGCAATTTCCCTGCGTTCTTTGCTATCTCAGCTGAAGCACAGAAGAAATGGCAAGGATTGACAATACTCCTTTCCTGGTTCACTTTAGCATATTTTGAGCTAACTCAGCTGTTTTTATACAAAATAAGGTGAAAAAGCATTCCTGCAGCTTTCCACAGGCTCTGATATCAAATGTAATACAATACATTGGCTCTGCAATCTGAATATGGGCAACACAAACTACACAATGAACAATGAAGCAAGACAAATTGCTTCACTTACTCCCTCCGTGTTGTGTTACAGAATTGGGTGTAGGGCCTTTACAAAATAAATCAGAAAACCTCTAAGACACAAACAATCAAGGAGCTATTTGTTAATGTGCTATTTGGAAAGTGCTGCAGCTTAAGTAATGCAAACTACAACCCAGTGACTTCAGAAATGAAGTATGGTTACAAAGTCAAAACTCCACAGGTGCTCTTTACCTAAGATGTTCTGTTTGCACCCTCACAAATGCCAAACAAAGAGACGAGACTTTGTAACGAGTTTCCTCAAGTTGGGATATCCTCCCTCTTACTTCCTCCCTTGCACTACTAAAACATTCTTCTGAGTTTTTAGGAATGCAGCTCAATGATCTAAAGCAGCAGAAAGTTTTTTCTTGTGTGGGCAGAAGGAAAGGATAAGCTTTATGCAGGAAGGGAACTCCCTGAAGTGGCTCACCGTTGGGTGGGAAAAACAGCAGAGCCAGACAAAAGACGTGACATCTGAGGCCTGGGAGCAGGGAAGAGGTGCGTCCATCCTTTTCAGCAGCCTACAGTCAGATTAATCTTGCTGCAATGGAGAAGGCTAAACAGAAAGGAAACTGTGATGCTACTATTAAATACGCCAAAGTTTTGTTTGAATTCTTATCCACAATCCCAACCCCTGCCCGCTCAGAAAGAAGCGGGCAGGTCTACAGGCATGAGGTTCACTTCAAGAAACAGAATATATGGTAGGAAAAAAGCTCCCTTAGGCTACACCAGCCTCAGAGAAACTTACAAGTGATCACTGCCATGGGATACACAAATTTGGATATATTTTGCTGAAATAGAATCCACTCTGCTTCATTAAAGCTTTCTTAATTAATGATTTTATGTCCAATTATTAACACAGAACTGGACACCTTCCTTACTGGAATTACTTACACATTTTATTTTTTTATGCAAATCACTATTTATAGGGAAGTTGGATTAATCTGACATATCTAGGGTGTTTTCACTTCCCCAAAGATAACTAATCCAGCTTTAGCAGCTTTTCAGACAAGCCATTTTATCCTTTATGTCTAGAGCCCAGAAGCTGGAACACGCTATCATTTTAGGCACAGGAGTTGGTCTGAAGCTGGTATTGTCATGTAGCATGCTCAAGAAGGAAGCTGAACCTGCAGGATCCAAAGAACCTTTTGACCTGACTCAAACACTAGAAGACACCATGATTTTATGCCTCTACACAATGACATAAGAAAACAATGCAGATCACAGGGAGAAAAAAAGGTCCTCTCATTCTTTATGAGTATGGAAAGGGAAAAACCAAACCTCTGAACTTCACCTTTACTGGCTCCCCACTCCTTCTACAGCAACAGTGCTCTTAGTCTACCAAGGTAGACTAGCAGCTAGGTACAGCAGAGAGAAGGAGACAAAAGTTGACAGAAGTTAAGCAAGACACAAACTGATGAACACACAACACGCTGGAACAGCTGTATAGAGACATTCTTCTATGTGAAATAGATTTTATTTAAAATTAATACTGCTATTTACACAAAAAGAAAATGCTAACTATAACTCAGCAGAAGCCAGATGGATAGTAGAGGGCAAAGCTTGGTGAGGAATAGCACATAAGTGAACAAAACCAAGAAAAGAACCTCCAAAAACTACTGGAAAATGCATTTTGAACTGAAAAAGCCACATTCAAAGGTGAGAAAATAGTGAGAGGGACAGAATGAACAGCTACCTTTATTTCACTTGCAAATTTTAAGTTTTGTTACACAGATTTTAGGTTCATACCCCAAGATTAGATAAAAAAATGACATTTTCTTGAAGTATGTATGTGGTAAGTGGGTCACCAAAACAAGATTAAAATTATCTTGCAAAATATGCCTTTTGCTGTCTGGCAAATTCTCAGATTTTCACAGATAACACACAATAGCTGAGGTAGGGTGGGAACTCAGAAAATGAAGTCCAACTCCCCCAAGAGCAAAGCAGGGTCAGCTAGACAAGACTGCTCAGGTCTATATCTGGTTGGTTTTCATGATGTCCATAGTCTCTCTGGGCAACCTATTCAATCATCAGCAAAAAAACACAAATCAAACAAGCATGCAGACTAAAAACCCACACCCCTACAAAACTTCCACCTTTTTTTCTTCTGTTTTAAGTCATTTCATGTCATTGGGCACCACTGAGAAGGGTCCAAGGCTCTTTTTTTCCCATTCCCCCTCTACAGTCAAGTACTTACTTTAATAAGATTCTCCCATGAGCTTTCTCTTCTCCGGGCTAATTCACTGAGGCAAATCAATATGCTCTTTACACAGTGCACTCCAATCTTTGGTATCACATCACGCAACACAAATCATCTTGAATGATAAAAGTATCCTAAAAATTGTATTTCTTCCCTTTGTAGAAGTACTACGAGCTTCAGCTCTAGGGAAACCGCATTCACAAGAAGCAACTTTATTACATAGTTGCAATGTTGATGAGAAGTCATCGCTATTCTAGGTTTTAATTGCTCAACACAAGTCCAAATTAGGAACATTCACACCTCTTCCACATACTAATGGAACACTAGAAAACCCTTTTTGCCAATAAAAGTGCTTACTAAGGCACATACACAGATGTGCCACGAAAATCCACACTATGTGCACAAACAATCATGCCAGCAAAATTTAAGTATGGGTCTCTCTGCCCAGAATTGTGGCATTCACAACCAGTGGGGTATCTCACAAGTGTAATGGACAAACAAGACCAGGACTGCAATTCCCTGACAGCTTAAGAAAGAAGGTACACAAAATTTAGTACAATTAGAAAAGTTTTGTGTCAGTACTCCTTTTGCAGGGGAGAGGGGAAGCTTCCAAACCCTGACCATTTTTAAGATCTAAATTAATGATCTGTAGTAGTATAATGAGTGCTTACGCTAAAATACTAACAAATTCTAATACATCTGTTCCGTGCTCTTAAGAACTGATATATATTAATCATAAGAAATCTATACTAAATCCATCAAATTTACTTCATACATTCAGTCAGTGCAGTCAATGTAAAAATGTTATCTTGCACTTAAACTGTAACATGAAATTCATAAGCTTCAGATTTTATGTAAATCAACTTTCGAGTTCAGGTTGTAATGATTTCAGTTTGATTCTCAGTATTCTATTTAATCTCTGTTTTGTTTTGGTTTTTTTTAATAAGAGTAAAATTCAAAGAAGCAGCTGATCTGACTGCATATTCACCACAACAAATGCACACTGTATTTATTGCAGTAAGCAACTTAAGGGGACAGCAGGAGTACAAAAACATAAACCCAAACCAGCTGTGATCTCATTATCCAAGCTCATTATGTAAGATCTCATTAGCCACCACTCCACAATAATGTGAATAAACCCTATGGACACTGATGAAGCCAGCAGGGATAGAAAAGCTGAGTAGTCATACAGCACTACAGCACACTGTCAACTTAGCAGTGGAAGTTCTAGGATGCATTTGGGCAAGAGCTGCACTAATGCGCACTGTAGAAAGTCGATGGTCAGGCATCGCAAATGCAAAGCCCCCTTTGCCTACTAACTGCAGCACAAAAAGGAGTTCAAATAACAACACATACAACATGGTAATGGTCAGGGAGTGCACCTCATGAAACAAACTTCAAAGCACCCCAGCCTCCTTCCATAAGGATGTTTTATGTTAGTACCATTTCATACTTCTGAAATGTGAGAAATATGAACAGAATTTCATTTGGGGCTATTACACGTTGTCTTCATCTTGATTTCTTGATTTGCCTCTCGATTGAATTTGTAAAAAGTTTAAGCACTTTACAGTTTTGTGCAAAGTTCTTAAAAAAAAATTTGTTTAATAAACTTTTGGCAGTGCCAGCTGACTTTACGGGACTTTTACCATTTCCCTATCAGTTTTGTCACATGAAAGATGACTAGCACTGTGATGTAAAACAGTTACTGTCAGCTTGGACCTTAAGTCAGCTACTACAGCTTCACTTAGAAGAATCATCAATCAGGATAACAGTCAAGTTTCCTTGATAAAGTTGTTTAACTTAAGCAATTTTTTAAAATGTTTCAGTATTTTAAGCAATGCTGTATGTTGGTTTGTTGTTGTGTTTTTTGCTTTTTTTTTAAACTGGTCAATTTTGAAAGAACAATGCAGCTTAGAAAGTTAAAAGTCCAGCTCAAAATTCAACATTTCAATGTCTACTGAATCTACAAATAAGCCCACATACTTTTTACCATAGTATCTACTCAGGGAAGTAAAACACAAAACAGATTATGCCATTAAAACAACAACAGAAACCTCAAACTTTTGAGTGATACATTAAGATAGATTTACCAAACACCTGTCACAAAATTACAAGTTTAACCTCACACTCTAGAGACTCAATGTACAGAAATATTATTCATCGGCATTTGGAGATATATTTTTATAGGTAAGAATAGCTAAACTATTGAAATTACCTTTATTCCCCCACTCTGGAAAGGATATAAAATATATAAAAAATACATAAAATACTCCAGGTGAGAATTTACACCTATCTACAACAATTGCATGAGCCTACAAACCACCCCCAGCCAGCTATGATGGAATTTCCCCTCTTTCTCCAAGGGGTCAGGGTGACCTCAGGTAAAGACCATCAGAACTGTTCACATTTTATTCTGATCATGCAAGTGTATTGATGGTTCAAAGGTACACAACTGTTTTCTCAAGGTCCTGAAAATATCTGAGAATCCAATATCCATTCTTACATTGTATTAATCCCTATTTTCATTGCCCTGCACCTCCCCAAAGAAAAGGTGGAAATACATAAGTAAAACAAGAAAAAGAATTTTTTTGAAACTCCCCTCCTCCATAAAACAGTAGATAAAGATCAACTAAGTTGAATACAAAAAAATACTCAACCAACAAAAAAACCCCAAACACCTTCAGAGAGCAAGAAAAAAGGCTGTTTAACATTTATTTTGAAAAAGGAGTTAGCATTACAAAACTATAAGAAGTTTCTGTTTAGAACTGAAGAAGGTATGAATTCTAAAAACATGAGAGGTTAGCCTTCTGTTATCCTCACAGAACTTTACCCTGAAAAATGACCCATTTATCATTATCCATTTGCACATAAAAAGACCTAGCCTTGAAAAGTAGAGATGCATGACCTATTAGCAAATGCTTTTAGTTCATTTCTGGATGAAAGGATTTCAATTTAAATCATATAATTAATTCAAAAAAGGTTTACAAATTTAAATTGATATACAGTAAGGTACTACTTTAAGATCTAGTAGTAAAAAATACTCCCTTTAGGCCAGGGAAAAACGTCGGCATACATATTGGCACAGATCACCAGGAAACTTTGAAAATTAGGCAAACTCTTTTGTGACCAAGAAAAGAAAAGACCCTTGTCAAGGGAAAAGATATTGGATATACTTTTGTACATGAGAGAGACTTGATTCTGATAGAAAACATTTTCAGGACAATTAACTGCAAAGAATAAACACGTTGCATGTCATTCCTTAAGAATCAGTCACATGATTTGGTATACTTACATAAACTCAATACAAAAAGTAAACCTTAAAGATTATTTTTAATGTGTTCCATGTCTTTTTACTAACTTAGAGATGTGTAATACAGCCAACCCTCTTCCACTTCACGCCCACCATATTGTGGCTTCACTTCTTAGCGGCGTAATTTTTCAGCAGTTAAGGAGACCCATATTGTAACTGTGCATGCGCAACCTGACACACATGAATATTCAAAGCAGGCAGTCATGAACGTGCAAATTCCACCCCTGTGCCGCAGCTCAGCTCAGGGCAGCCAGCCCATGCCACAGCTGAGGGCGGCCGCCCGCGCCCCAGTGGCAGAGCCGAGCTGGGCACACGCCGCTCCCGCAGCAGCTCAGCTCCGAGAGAGGAGGCTTCGTGCAGTTATGAAAGATTTACACACCCTCAGGATAGATGTGGTGTCCAAGAATTTCTCAAGGTAGACATGGTGTCCAAGACCAGACACCCCAAGTATGGAGAGACCAGGTCTACCCACACAGAGACACCAGGACAGCGGCGTGGGCAGCTCCCCACACCTGTGTCCCCAGCCAAGCAGAAAAGGGGTTTTTCCAAGCGTGGTGTGGCCGTGGGCACCGGGAAGCACTGACACAAACACCGACACACAGCAGGCAGGGCAGCAAAACAGCACTGGAGCCTCGGGGAGCGGTGTGAGGGTGTGGGGCAAATTTGCATATTAATGAGCTGCCATTCCATGCGGAGGCTTCCCGGAGGGGGGGTCAAGACCCGCGGTGCCATGGTATAGGAGACACAACAGTATGGCAAAATGAGAAACAGAAATATTGTTCCTTTTTTTTTTAAACTGTCATTAAAACTAAACACCTACTAAACGCTGCATTCACCTATGTCACTATGCACAGTTAGGCAGCTACTGCCTTCCAGGTAGAAAAGGATGCAGTTCTCTTATTGAAACAATTTTAGTTTATATACCATGATTTTTATTTTAAAATCCATTTTGACAACTTCAGCAGGAAGTGCCCTATGAGTTTACAGCAGCCTTTAACAGTTGAAGTCAGATTGAGAGCACTTTCTTCCAAGCAACTCTTGGTTTAAGGACATGGTCATCCAAAGATGCAAGTAACCTACTTGACTTCAGAGCAGAGGAAGAAAAAAAGAGGAGGTTATTAGATGAAGAACATTCCACCTACTTGGAATACAACCTCACGCTAAGAAACCACTTCTTGCAAGAGCAGAAAACACTTGCCATAGGATGACGATGATTGTTGATACCACAGTAAAAACACTCAGCTTACTGACATCAGTGTTTACACATGGAGGTTTGTCACAGTGAGCAGCAAGTTACACCACTTTGCCATGGAAGTTCAATATTGAACAATCTACATGGCATCAGTGTGACTCATGAATGTCCTCCAGTCACACTGGTTTTCAAAGTGGGAGGATGGAGCAGGTTGCCAGCAACTGCAAGGGCAGATAGAAATCAATGGTTTGTACACACATATGCACATACACTGTATCAGTTTCTATAATTTTCCAGCATCCATCTTTTGCAAGACAATGCCATTACACAAAGGCTCACAAAATAAAAAAAAATTCATTAAGTGCTAATTAGCTCAAAGCAAACAAACAAAAAATCCCTGCAGTTTGTTGAATGAGTGCAAGCGTCAAATGGTATCAAAAGTGATTGGGCTCTGACTCACGTTTACAGAGAAAAAAGCTGCACTGCTTCAACCCTTCCAGCATCCTACCATCTGCTTCAACCTTCTTTCAGAGCCACTCACCCTGCAAATGAGTTGACAGAGAAAAACATGACTGTGCCTGAGTCAATTCAGTTCAGTCAGCATCTTCACTTAAATCCACGTTTTATGGCAAGTTTAATTTGCCTGTCTGAACTGAGGTAGGCATGGTGCAGACATGTTCCCTCCTGCTACCTGCACAGCGAGGTCCCAGAGGGAAGGGAGCTGGCACACAAGGGTAGAATTAGCTTACAGTAGCAACACAGCCAAACTCATCTTCCACTGCTCTGGATCTCATGAAATTGTGCATCCATACAAGATTTGCCATTTATCAACAAATTTCACAAATCCTACTGTTAAATGTCATCCAGCCCCCATTTTCTTTCCTGTAACCTGCAAAAACAGCACCCAAATGACCACAGGCATAAAGAGTTCTTTTCTGAGTATGTATACCTCGCTGAACAAGTGCAGTAAGTATGAATTAAGTTCTGCCTCCATTGCACAAAAAAAGGACTTAACATATATGTAAATACAGTGGTTGAGCTGGCTAGGTACATCAGCAGATCTGCCCTTCAGTTACAGATATTATCTTTGCTCTAGGGAAAGGAATTTGTTTTCTGAGCTTTTCATGCAGCTACCTAGACAAATGAGCACTGAGTAGTTTAGAAAAATACATATGTCTGTTTAGTATGGGAAGGCAAAGGAAAAAAGAAAACATAACACAACAACAAATTTACAAGAAAAAAGAAAGAATAGCTAAATACCACAAGGTTCAAGTTAGGAGAGAGTTACAAGGTAAAATAATGTACTGAAATTTTAATGACAATTCAGTAATTCGTGATGTCTCACCTTGAGCAATTTAAAACAGGCTTTTTTTTTTTTTTAAGAACAACTCAAGCACACTAACCTTCTTAGGACCTAAAAATGCTTGCAATCACTCATGTTACATTTAATAGACAAGTTACAGAAATAAAACTGCTTGTTATTTGCGTTCACTTCCTTTGGAAGGGGAGGGAGACAGGAATCATAAATATTTTACCTGCTTGAAAGCTCACAGTATTTTTTTTCTTTTAAGCAAATTCTGGTTTATCTCTTTGAAAATGAAAAAGGAAGAATTGGTGATGTACTTGCAATATATGAGAGATAAAGGTCAACAGAGAGAAAGGAATAAAACCAACTGAAAGGCATTTGAGAAAGTAGACAGAAAAAAGTGCAAAAGCACGAATATGAGGAAACAAAGATTACAAAGGCATGGCTCGATGTCAAAAGCTATACAGGTCAAGATGTACAACATATGTTTGCTTTTGGAGACCTAATATGCTTGAGTGAGAGAAATGTATTTCTCCCCTAAACATTATTCCAAAGCACTTGAGATACAGCTCTGAATGGGTGTCAAGAGTAAAATAAAAGGAAGGGGGGAACTGACACTGGAGAAACAAACGAAGCCAAAGGATAAAGGAGAATCGTTTATGCTAGCATGATGCTTTCCAAAGAATAAAATTAGTCATCAAAATACATCTTTTTCTTACTTGTCCTCTTCACTGCCTGCAACCGGGGAATGACTTGGACCGTAAGTACCTACTTCCCAGTTTCCAAAACCAAAGTGAACAAAACAATTTATTTCAATCACAGACAGAAAAGACCAAACAATTTCAAGAACATACAGGATATCTTCCTCTGCAATGAGAGGTTGACCTTACAGTACAGACACGCAAGGCACACACCCATTTAAAAACCACTTTGCTCCACAAAGGATTGACAGACCTTTCCGGCTAACAGCAGTCACAACCAAAACTGCCAATAATGGCGGTGATACTAACAACTCAGGATGTTCACAACTGATCAAGAAACAGTAACTTAAGCAATTAGAAATTGCTTCAAAGTAACACTCTTTAATAAAAGACTCTCCTTTTAGCATTGGCAACTTTCTGCACTTTAAACGTCACAAACATACGCCACATCACCACTCTCGCAGTCTTTAGGTTGGGATTTTAATTAGAATCAGAGGATGAGTAATAATTTTTCAATGCAAGTACTTCCTAAAGATCAAAATCTACCTTATCATTATAAAAATTAAATACCATTGCCACCCCCTACTCTACTGTGATTTTCCTTAAAAGGAGAGTGCAAGTGATACAAGAATGACTCAAGACCAGTCACAGAATCACAGAATCACAGAATCACAGAAT
>WEKX01007093.1:0-20192 GCA_013390025.1 Pitta sordida
GCCGGTGGGGGGTCGCGCTGGGACGCATCCTCCGTCCAAAGCAGTCGTTCGTCGCTCAAGTAGGCCATGTCCATAACCACACCCCCTCCACTAACAAGTTCTGGAGGGCAGTCCTGAGAGCGCGACTCCATCTGTAGTGTCTCATTAAAGCAGATGAAATGTCTTTTGCTACTTCCCAGTCGTAAAGTCCCAGCTCCTGGAAGGGAGCTGCTTTTCCAAATACAGAAACTGGCATGGCTGGGAGCCTTGAAGCCAGTGCCCGACTCCCCCATGGATCTGAGTGGGCACAGAGGCTCCTTCCACTCTGCTTTCTCTGCTGTATCTGTGCTGGGGTTTATTGGGGTTTCTGGTTGCTGGTGTATGTCTCTTGTGTTCAAAAATGGCAGAGGTGTGATGCTGCTCCTGAGCAGGACCCTGGGAAGTTGGGGAAGGCTTGGGGAATGGTGTTGCTGCAGGGCGGGGCAGCACCAGGGGTAACCTGGTGCTCTGCGACAGGACATACAGCTGCACAGACTGGGACAGGCACCCCTGTCAAAGGGGCTGCGGGGCACCCAACCAGCACTTGGGAGAGGGTCATGATGCAAGCAAGGCTGCGACACATGCTGCTGCTATGTTTGGGACAGGTGTTTTGTCTGGGTTTTCTCTTTCCAGGACTGCAACAATCCCAGGTGAAACTTTTGACTTTCTGGCAGGGGCAGCAGTGCAAGCAGCCAGAGCTGAGCCGGGGTGCAGAGTGTAGCAATGTCCCCTTCAGTCATGTTCACAGATGTGAGGGCTACAGTCGCCTTCATGACAGTTACACTCCTGGCAGTGCTGGTGTCTTTGACCTCTCCTTTAACCCGTAACAACAGAAGGGAGGACAGAAGGCGAAATGACATGGCGCAGAAGGGGTGCCATGGCTGGGCAAGCCGATGGCAGAATTGGGACCTACCACGGTGCCCACGTCTGCCCACCTGTCCCCACAGTGGACAGCCTGTTCCAGGAACGGTAACAATGGGACCCTTTCACAGCCTGGCTCACCTATTAGCACCCTTTCTGGGCATTGTCAAGCCACCAATGGATTTTGGCTCCAAGAAGCCTGGTGCTAAGTGTGGTGCTGATAGCCAAGGCAGTCCCAGCAGTGGGACCTCGTTTTCCTCTAGCCAGTCCTAGCACTTGGAACTTTCACAAAAAATCAGCACGAGCCAAAGCCTTCAATACACACCCTTCGAAATTCCACTTTAAACATGTTGGCTATGGCAGCACACGTAATGATGCTTACCCAGGCTACCAGGGAGCAAAGCACAGCTCCCACACTGCCTGCTCTGCCTGACATGCGTCACAGGTTCACAGGTTCACAGGTTATTCCAAGCTGAAAGGAACCCACAAGGATCATCTAGTCCANGTCCCAGCAGTGGGACCTCGTTTTCCTCTAGCCAGTCCTAGCACTTGGAACTTTCACAAAAAATCAGCACGAGCCAAAGCCTTCAATACACACCCTTCGAAATTCCACTTTAAACATGTTGGCTATGGCAGCACACGTAATGATGCTTACCCAGGCTACCAGGGAGCAAAGCACAGCTCCCACACTGCCTGCTCTGCCTGACATGCGTCACAGGTTCACAGGTTCACAGGTTATTCCAAGCTGAAAGGAACCCACAAGGATCATCTAGTCCAAGAGACTTCCACACAGGGATCACAACCCTGGAGACATGGGCAACATGTTCTATCCATCCAAGCCTCCTATTGTCTAGACCATGTCACTGAGTTCCTCATCCAGTCTTTTCTTAAACACCTCCAGGGATGGTGACTCCACAACTTCCCTGGGCAGACCATTCCACTGTGAGACTACTCTGTCTGTGAAAAAGCTCTTTGTAATATCTATTCTAAACCTCCCCTGGTGCAGCTTAAGGCCATGTCCTCTTGTTTTAGTGCTGGCAGCCTGAAAGAAGAGATTTACATCCACCTGACTGCAACCTCCCTTCCGGTAGCCGTAAACAGCAATGAGGTCATCTCTGTGCCTTCTCCTCTCCCAGCTGAACAATCTCAACTTCTGCAGTCGCTCCTCATAGGGCTTGTTCTCCAGTCCTTTCACCATCCTTGTTGCCCTTCTCTGGACCATCTCAAGCAGCTCAACATCCTTCTTAAACTGAGTACTCAAGATGTGGTCTGACCAGTGCTGAGTACAGGGGAAGGATAACTTCCCTAGTCCTGCTGGCCACACTGTTCCTAATACAGGCCAGGATGCCATTCGCCATCTTAGCCGTCTGGGCACACTGCTGGCTCATATTAAGTTTTCTGTCAATCATTATTCCCAAATCCCTCTGCACTTCACCATTCTCCAGCCACTCCTCCCCCAGGTGATAACGATGCATGGGGTTGTTGTTTCCAAAGTGAAGAACCTGGCACTTAGACTTGTTAAATCTCATATTATTGGAATCTGCCCATTTCTCTAGCCTATCAGGGTCCCTCTGAAGGGCCCTTCTACCTTCTGGCAGCTCAGTATTTGCCTCCAACTTGATATCATCTGCAAACTTGCTAATGGTGGACTCAATTCCCCCATCCAATCAATACCAATAAAGATATTAAACAGTGCTGGACCAAGGACTGATCCCTGTGGGACTCCACTCGTCACCAGTCATCAGCTGGATGTAGTACCATTTGCCAACACTCTCTGAGCTCGTCCATCCAACCAATTCCTGATCCAACACAGAATGCTCCTATCCAATCCATGCTCTGAGAGTTTCCTACGAAGCTTACCATGTGAAACAGTGTCTTTGCTAAGATCCAAGTACACAATATCCACAGCCTTTCTATCCTCAAACAGGTGAGCCACCTGTTTGTAAAAGGTTGGTCAGGCAGGACCTATCTTTCCTAAATCTGTGCTGACCAGGTCTAATGTCGTAGTTATTTCGTAGGTGCTGCGAAATGGCATTCAGGATTGTCTGTTCCATGACTTTACCTGGTGTCTCGTCCCCACACGATGGCTCCACTAAACCTGTCATATTTTCTCATGGCCGCATCCTGGCCCTTGTTCCTAGCACTGCTGTGGAGGTGCAGGGGCCAGGCCAGGATGCTGTGGCTCCTGTGTGCACTCTGGTCCTGCACACGTAACGTGTTAGCTTTCATGGTCATTCACCACTGGTCCCCTTGCTCCCACCAACAGGGGGGCTGTGTGTCTCCGAGGAGAAAGGGAACACTGGGGAATGGAGCACCGGCCGGGGACCAGCAGTGATGGGAGACAATGGGGCAGGGTTTTTTGGGTTTTTTTTTTTGTCGATTTCCTTCCCCTCTCCCACCCCTCAATGTGGTTGGGCTTGAGGCAGCAGGCCCTCCTGTAGGTCTTCAGCTGCACCCAGCCAGATCAACACTGTGGGCTGAGGGATGCTGACCATCGCTGCTTCTCGCCGTCTTGTTGTTGCCTGTCCCATCCCTGCCAGACAGCTGCCAGGGTCCACCTCCCTGCCTTCCGCTGGCTCTGTCTGCCAAAGCGTGGGCTAGCAGCAGCTGTGCAGGGTGAAAGAGCTGGTGGCTCTCTGTGATCTGCTCCTGTTGCTGCTCCTCAGAGATGTGTGAAGCAGGGGCAGATGGTTTAGAGGATTTGGTGCAGCACCGGAGGACAGAGATATCCCACACCGGAAGCGCTCACAGCTTTCTCCTCCTCCCTCTCCTACCCTCCCTCTGCACCTCCTCCACCCCATGCATCCTAGAAGGGACTCCCCAGGCCTGTCCGGTATCAACTGTTTCTGTATTTCTGACACAGCAATAAACGTCTACATACAAAAAACCCACAGTACATGCACATACTCTCCTGCTGCCTGGAAGGAACTTTTTATTTTGGGCAGTGAGGAAGGGTTCCGGTGCCAGCACTAAGGGTCATACCTTGATGTCAGGAGCCCGTGCCGCTAGCACCGGGCTATGTCTCCCATGTCGCAGCCATGCAGGGAGAGATGAGGTGCAGTGCCGAGTCAGTGGCTCCGCTCCTGCCCACCCGGTAATTAAACCTGCTGTCTGCCTCCACCCCGGGTTGGCCATTGGCGGTGACAATTGTCCCCCGCTATTCCCTGGTTTGCAGCTTCTCCACCATGCTTGGAAGTGCTGGCACAGCCCCAGTGTTTTTGTGCCAGCCACACGGCAGTGCTCCTGGCATCATGGAGATGGGAATGGTTCCCCTTCCTCCTAAACAGTGGGAATGAAGGATGTATGGCAAGTATGATGAGCGATGATGGCAGGGGGGACCAATTATATATTCATAAACTCATTATATATTCACAAGTTGATGGGTTCACGGTACATTCTGCACACATGCCAAGGTCACAAAACTCATGGAAAAATCATCCGTGACAACTCAGATCCCACAAAATATGAATTGTGAATAAGTGGAGGATCACTGTAATATGAAAAGCCAGACATTTTAAGTTATGTATGAAAAATGTTTTGGAATTTTTTGTGTTTATTTCTTTAATTATTTTAAAAAGTAAATATGTTAAATTGTACACATTCATACTTTGATGAACTCAGGAAGTCACAGAAAAAAAAAGTGCTACAGTAATACCTTGTTGCATTGCAAACCCTCCATTGCGACCACGCTCATTTGCGAGAAAATTTTCTTGCAATTTGCCTCAGTAATTTATGGAGCTTCCTGGCCAAAGCATGTGCAGTGCCTCTACTTTGCTGAGGGGTGGCGCCGGCTCTCCCTGTGGTGTGGGACTGGCCCGGCTCTGCGAGGAGGGCATGCGGTGCCTCTCACTCCCGTGGCACTTATGGTCCCACAGTGCCATGCCCCTTTCCCTGTCCCGCTCCTATGTGTCTCCATGCCTGGTCCCTACAGAGAAAGGCTCACACTACAGTATGCCCTGGGTGGCTGCTGAGTCCCAGCCCAGCACTGCCACAAGTCACACCATCCCCTGTTACTCTAAGCCTAGTCAGGGAACTGACCCCCGCTGGGCATGTGTTACTGTTTCCATGGCTACAGGTGGGGAAGATGATGCAGTCTGTGCCTGGGGACTGTGTGCCCAGCAGTCCTGGTGATGACATAGCCCCAGGGAAAGTGGCCCAGAAAAGTGGGCCTGGGCTGGCTGAGGTGAGGTAAGCACTGTGTGCTGGGATGTGCCCACAAGTTAAGGTTTCCCAGGCTCCAAGCGTGACGACCAGAACACAGGGACACACCTTCCCCACTGCGGAGGCAGTGCAAGCATGCACAGTGGCAGCAGTCTAGCAACAGCTGCAGAAGCGGCAGTTTGGCCTAAGAGAAGCCCAGGGATTTGACTCTCTCAGCCTATTTACTTTTCTCCATTAAGTTCCATAAATCCTTAAAAACTTGCCTTGCAATATGCTTCTCCAACTTTGATAACCAGAAAAAATAACTCTTGACATTGTTTCAATCTCTGCATTAGTAAAAGGATTTTGTCTGCAGAACAAATAGTATCAAAGAACTGCAATCACGTTTTCATCGCTTTTGTAGTGATCATAGAATAAACCAATATTGATCTACACTTCACGGAATGGCTCTTAGAAAGGGGTGATGACAGCTTCAAGAAAATCTCTTATTTCTCTTGTATGTCTGACAACACTGGGTTCTGATATTCTGCAATAGTTTTTCATTTCTCTATGCTCATCATATCAATTGATTGAGCATTTTATAAGCTCTATCTGAGCTATGCATGATATCTCATACACATTTGTGGTAGATTATAGGCATATCTTTCCTAGATGAGTGCTTCTGTGGAAGAACCAACATCTAGGAAGCATATCTCAATATTTTCCCTTAACCTTTTGGGTTTAGATTTGTAGCTTGGTTAATGAGAAAGATTTCTGGATTAAAAAACTTCAAGATTTTTGTCTATACAGATGTTAAGTTCATGCAGTCCTGCTAGCTCCTTGCCTCACGTATATGTTTGAATATGCCTCAGATGTTTTTTAGTTTTCTTTTTCCTGTTTGTAATATTACTCCTGTAACATAAGACTTTTTGGCATCATACATATTTGTCTCCCTGAAGTCTAAACACACACAGTGAGTACTTCTTCCACCAAAAAATATTAGATTCATTAATCAGGACAGATTTTTAAAAAATCACTGCATAAGTATAATCTATTATCCCAGAAAATCACTGTGTTCTTATAGCTAACTTGCCACACACATGCATCTTTCTCCCTTGACCTCACATTCCAAAGCTATGCATCAAGCTATTTATCTTCTCCTGGAGAATGAGACACAAGAAAGTTTTAGTCAGAGATTTAAACACACCCATAATGGATGATTCTTGTTGTGAAGTAGAATGTCATGATCTGACATTATGCAGCATTTGCCACCTTCACAGATTAAGAGGATTCCTGACTTGAAAGCATAAATTCCTACAGCTGACGATAAGAATTTAATAATCCAACTGTAACTGAGTGGGTGTAACAGGTGTTGTGGATCAAACACACAGAGACTATGTAATACCAGTAACACTTCAAATAAAGGATATCTGTTAGAAAAAAAAACAAAAAAGGAGCACAAATATCTATTTAAAAACCCCGAAACATAAACAAGTTAAAATATATTTTTTTGCCACTGATGGAAAGCACCAGCTCCATGGGACATTAAAAACATTTGATTTTTTGGTTTATTTTGTGTCTATATTGCAATGTATGTCAGAATCTGTAAATTCCCAGAAAATTAATACTTCTTTATAAGAAACAGGACTATACATATGTATGGAACGCAATAAGCGTTTGCAGTCATAGAAGGACGCTTGTTACAACAGTTTTTGTATCAGATATTACCCAAGAACATTAGTAGTTAGGATAAATGCACAGGTACATACAAGTTATTTATGTGTACCTGTCATGAATTTGCTGATGAGTTCTGAGAGGAAAAGCGTTCTATAGCAATATGGAAGTCTGGGTACCTTAGGTGGCCTAGAGATATTTGCACTATGCTGTGACCTACTTTTTTATATGTTCATCAAAATATATGAAACGGAAAGATTCTGAGTTGATAAAAATATTTTCTGTTGTGATAGCTCATGGCTCTGACAACGAAATTCGGTATAGTACCTTAATATTGCATTTCTTTACCATATAAAATATTAATACAAGGTTGACTAAATATCTCTTCTAAAGTCTATAGAGTCCAGAGATTATTAAGAAATCCTGGTTTTGTCTTCAGGGTGTTCAGTTTCCTTTCCATAAGTTTTGTGCAGTCAGCTTTTGAAGAATGGATCTTTTTCAAAGCTAAGGGGGAGGAATGCTAATAAATCACATCTTTATGAAACATTCATTAATTCAGTGAGTTCTTTACAAGGCCGCTGGCAAGGCAGTGCAGAGTGACGAATTACATCTTACACACAGAGGAAATAGTTGACAAGATACATTGTCTATATACAGGGTTTCCTGAATGGTCACATAAAAATGTTAAGCAACAAAAGTTGTTTTCACTCCTAAGCAAGCAAGACAAAAATGCAGCTGTTTATATCCCTGTCAAGTTCCTGTACCTCCTCTTTTATGAAGAGTTTTCCCTCCTGGCTTAGTTCTACCTTGTAACAAATTTTGTTCTTATGAGGTGCTTTACTTAGAATTACAGTAGAATGAAGTCACAATATCATAGTATAGATAAGGCTGGAAAGGATCTTGAAGATCATCTAATCCAACCTATAATCCAACTAACCTATCATCTACATCTAGATCATATCACTCTGCACCTCGTCCAGCCTCCCCTTGAACACGTCCAGGGTTGGCGACTCAACCACCTCTGCGGGCAACCCATTCCACATCCAAATCACTCTTTCAGAAAAAACCTTTTCCTAATATCAAGTCTAAACCTTCCCTGCTGAAGCTTAAGACTATGACCTCTCATCCTGTCCCTAGAGACCAAGGAGAAAAGACCAACCCCTGCCTGGCTACAACCTCCTTTTAGATAGTTATAGACAGCAATAAGGTCACCCCTGATCCTCTTCTTTTCTAGGCTAAACAGACCCAGCTCCTTCAACATCTCCTCGTAGGGCTTGTCTTCAAGCCCCTTTACCATCCTAGTTGCCCTTCTCTGAACTCGTTCCAGCACCTCGACATCTTTCTTGAACTGAGGGGCCCAGAAATGAACGCAATACTCGAGGTGCGGTCTAACCAGTGCCGAATACAGTGGAAGGATAACCTCTCTTGACCTACTAGCCACTCCATTCTTGATGCAGGCCAGGATACCGTTGGCCCTTTTGTCTGCCTGGGCACACTGCTGGCTCATGTTGAGTTTTCTGTCCACTAATACCCCCAAATCTCTTTCTACCTCACCACTCTCCAAGCATTCCATTCCCAGCTTATAGTTCTGCTTGGGGTTATTATGACCAAAATGATAAGAAAAAATTGAGCCAACCTTGTGGCCTTTGTTACATATTATAAGAGTATGTAGACTTGCTTTAAGGTCTCTCTTATTCATGTGTCAGCAGCCATGAGCAACACACAAATGGAATGTTCCTTCACTAGAGAGCGAAACAGAATCTCTTTCTTGATTGCCTCTTTCATCTCTTTAGCACTCTGAAAGCAACCCCTGGGTAGCAGGGACACTGGACTCAGTGTGACTATGCTCCATCTTGCCCAAAATTGTGCTCTAACACAACATCATGATAAAGGATGATTCACAGGTTCACAGGTTATTCTGAGTTGGAAGGCACCCATAGAAGCATCTAGTCCAACTCCGAAGTGAACGCCCACCCAGGGATCAGGCCCAGAAGCGTGGAACCACAGGCACCGCGAAGCACTCAGAGGGTATATCTTTCATTACAAGGTACATATCTTTTGTCTGGTTCAGTAAAAGAGGATTTACAAAGAGATTTACAAAGACTAAAAAGCAAAGTTTGCAGAAACTGGTCATTAAAATGTAATGGAACTCTTTCTCTTCAATGAAGCATTCAAAGTGTTCAAGACCTAAGCTTTGTCCCAGACATAAAAGACTACAAGATGCAAGAACTGATACATAATAAGATTATGTGTGTCTTTATTATCTCACCTAGGAACTATGCAGATGATCTTAATTATTTCTACTTTCTGGAGAGTAAACCCCACTATATTAAAAACCTACACCCTCTGGACTTTTAATAGGGTGTTTGTCAGATGTTGAAAAAAAATAGTAATTCTCAGGTTACCAGGATGCTTTTTTATGTTGTTGATACTGTTACTAGTGTTGCAATGGGGTTTGTTTGTTTGTTTGTTTCCATAGTATACTTCCAAAATACACAGTTTGAGAGCAATATGGTTCTCCTATGCTGAAAATAAAATAAGCTCCTCTTAATTTTCATGTTAACCCTTTTTCATATGATCATAGAATGGTTTGGGTTGGAAGTAACCTTAACGATCATTTAGTTCCAACCCCCTACCTCATGCAGGAATGCCACTTACTAGAGCAGATTGCTTGGGGCCTTATCCAACCTGGCTCTCAGTGAGCTCCTCTCTCAGTCTGCACTCGTGTAGAATTACCGACCCAGATGCAGAACAGATACTCACAGTCATTCACGGAATATTCTGACTTGTAAAGGACCCACAAACATCATCAAGTCCGAATCTTAAGTGAATTGCCCTTATAGGGACTAAATCCACAACCTTGGCATTATTAACACCATGCTTCAATCAATTGAGCCAACCCACTCCCCCAACTTGTATTTAGACTAGTGGAACTTCATGACATTCTCATGGGTCCCTTTAGCAAGTTTTTCCCGATCCCTCTGGATACCATCCCATCATTCTGTTGTGTCAATTGCACTGCTCAGCTTTGTGTCGTCTGCGAAGTTGATGAGGGTGCATTCAATCTCACTATGTTGTTGTTGAAGATATTTCCATAAACTGTATTTATGGAAATAATTCATAAAATATTTATGGTTGATTTTGAAAGTCTTGAAAAAAACCCCTAAGCCTCTAAGCATTATGTTCTGTATTAGGTATGGGGGGATATTTTTCACATGAGGCCCTATCAGTATTTTGAATTAGACAACATTCTTTTCTTAATTCTGCCACAAGAGTTGGACTAGATGATCCTTGTGGGTCCCTTCCAACTCATAATATTCTGTGATTCTGTGTGTGTAAGTAGCCACTCCGTAATTTTATATCTGGTGGCTGAGGTGAAGATTTTGAATTCTGAATTAACCTTGTGATGGTAAGCAGTGTATACTTGGTAAACAGTGTATATTTTGTCCCTGAGAAACTTAGAATTATGCGCTAAAGATCAGATCAGAATCTAATCACAGAATCACAGAATTAACAAGGTTGGAAATGACCTTTGAGATCATCAAGTCCAACCTATTACCTAACAGTATTAAGGAAAAATTTGAATGGATTTTAATACTGCAATACATTTTAAAGTGTTTACTTGAGACAAAATTCAGCTGATCATTAAATATCTGATTTGTACATAAATATAAAATACCTTCTATTTTCAAAATTTACATGTATGTAATTAAGAGAAAATGATTTTTAATAGCAAGTTAAACAAAACAACTTTTTTAAAGAACAAGAGAATAAGAAGGATGTTGAGCTGCTTGAGAGGGTCCAGAGAAGGGCGACAAGGATGGTGAAAGGACTACAGGACAAGCCCTATGGGGAGCGGCTATGGGAACTGGGGTTATTCAGCCTGGAGAAGAGGAGGTTCAGAGGTGACCTAATTGCTGTTTACGACTACCTGAGGGGAGGTTGCTGCCAGGTGCGTGTGGATCTCAGGCTGAAATCAGAACGAGAGGACATAGCCTTAAGCTATGCCAGGGGAGGTTTAGACTGAATGTTAGGAAGAGGTTTTTCACAGAGAGAGTGATCGCTCATTGGAATGGTCTACCCAGGGAGGTGATGGAGTCGCCATCCCAGGAGGTGTTTAAGAAAAGACTCGATGAGGAACTCAGTGACATGGTCTAGTTTGTGGGGAGCTGGACTAGATGATCCTGAGGGTCCCTTCCAACTCAGAATAGCCTGTGAGCCTGTGAGGTATAACCTTTTGTTGTTACATTTACACATCCATATGAGTTTCTGTTAACCTAGGTATAACCCATTTATTTTGGAGAAAAAAAAATGCAGTTCCCCAATCATTTTAGGTCAAGTCCTCCTGAACTTCACAACTCTGGCATTCATAAGAATTAACTAGCAGAATTTACAGGCACGCCATCTACAGTAAAAGGACAAACACTTTCCTTTATATAGTAGGGTCATGAGCATTGAATGTAGACGATGCTATCAAAATGCTTGATAAATAAAAATAAGAAGTTGAAAAAGTCTAATGGGAAATGTTCTGTAATTTCTTTCAGTTTCTAAGGTCAATTTTTAACAATTTCAAATAAACATACATTTGAATTCTTTCCACCCACCAGGGAACACATACCATTGAAGTATCTCTGAAGCATGTCATCTGTCTTTTCCTCTGCTCCTAATCTTGCCCATCCTTGAAATGTCCCTCGTACTGGGGTTGTGAATATAGAGGCAGAGGAACAAATTTGGGTATCCGTATCCCTTCAAGCATTTGTGGGAAATTTTTGTTCCCTTGACACCAGCTAGGCTAGACAAACTGAACCAGGAAATGGTTCCTGAACCTTTACACCTCCCTGCTGAGTGAAGATAGTTCCTCACTGGACAAATTAATTCCCTTTATCAAGTTGGCTGCAGAATTCTCAAATGAAATAGGAAGGTAAATAATAATTAAAATGTTCATAGATTTTACAACCTTAAAGAAAAAATAGAAATCATTTGATCAAACTATCTCCGATTTTGATTTCTTTCTATATGTCTTTTATTTTTAGTCTTACCATAAATTCTACAAGATAATCAAGGGTTTATGATGGTACTGCTCAAATATGCATATTTATTACTGACACTAACATATTTCTTCCCTTGTTTTACTTAGTGAAATAACTACTGTGAATCTGCGGTATAATAAAATACTATTATAAAATAATAGTGCGGGGAGGTTGCAGCCAGATGGGTGTAGACCTCTTCCTCCAGGCTGACGACACCAGAACGAGAGGGCACAGCCTCAAGCTACGCCAGGGGAGGTTTAATCTTAACGTTAGGAAGCGGTTTTTCACGGAGAGAGTAATTGCGTATTGGAATGGGCTGCCCAGAGAGGTTGTGGAGTCGCCATCCCTGGAAGTGTTTAAGAGAAGACTGGACGAGGAACTCAGTGACATGGTCTAGCTGGGGGGTGTAGGGCTGGATGACCCTGGGCCCCTTCCGGCTCGGAGCGGCCTGCCAGACTGTGAGGCATCTAGGTTGGTATTACGCTCTTGGTCACTGTACGGGTATTAGATGGTGTGTTGGACTAGATGATCCTTGTGGGTCCCTTCCAGCTCATAATTTTCTGTGATTCTGTGATATTTTATTCACTCGTATTTATGATGCTCAGTTTATTTCAGCAAATTCAGAGTTTAAAGCTTTTTGACTCAGCTAAAAAAGGTGAAATTGTAACCTCACAAGAAACAGATTTCCATAGACTTTTTTCAGTATTATAATCAACTAAAGACATGAGGTTGCACTTTAAAAGTTTTCAAAAGTATGATGAAATCTTTCCTTTCCAATTTGAGCTCTCAGTCAGAAATGGAAACTGGTCATGTCAGCCTCCAGACCTTGTTGAGAAATGAGAAATCCATCTCCTAACATTTCACAACAGTTCTCCCAATATGTGCCAACTCCTGCAATGACATTGAGGTTTGAAAATCTGAAATGTGGTCTAGGGAAGGCTCATGCAGTTACCTTACAACAGCATCCCTAAGGCCACAGCTCAAGAGAAATTTAGCAAAAAGATCAAGCCTAGTAATGAGGGAAAACAGTGCTTTTCTTTCGTTTGTCAATGTCCTTCTAAATAATGATTTTCTCAAAAAACAAGATTCAAGGTTTCACACATTTACAGAATATTCACCTGCAGACAGCAAAAGGCACTGGTGCCTTGAGCCACACGTGTGCTTTCCTTTTGCTTCAGAAGGTAATAGGGCTAACATTTCCTTCATGGTAAAGATTGTATTGAAAATCTCTATCTGCATTAATGGCATTATGTTTTGAATTAAAATACAGGTACTTATTTGGATACAACCTTTCTATTTAATTTCTAATTTGGATAATTAATTTGGTATTTTTCCTTATATGAGCAAAATACTGTGAAATTGTCCTCATGTTGTATTGTTTCTCCCCCAAAAAACATTATATAATGTAGTGAGCAGTAAGTAGAAATAATAAGATATATTAGTAATTTCCTTCTTTCAACTCTCGAGTAACCTTGAAAGAAACACTTGAAATAACTGATTTTGAAATAACCTTGAAAAATTACTTTGAAAGAAAGACTTTCTTTTCACTTTTTTTCGTGTCTAACCTGCACTATTGAGCTGATTTACCTGTGAGAACCTTGACTTGATTCAACTTGAGCAGAGTAATAATGATGCAAATACAGTGAACCCTCGAATCTTCCAGGGCTTTGGGTCTTCCAACGTCCCACAAAGCCCATAAGCCACAAAGATAGACAGCTCATGGGTATGCAAATAAATCTCACCTGTTGCTCCATTCCCTCAGCTCCAGAGTGCTGGGGAGGTGTTCCTGGCAGTGCCCCACAGCCTGTGATGACACAGGAGAGTTAATGGACTCTTCTGACCCCTCCCTGCCTGTGGTTTCAGTGGGCTCGAGGGGAGCCAGGAGCCACTAGGAGTTGTTGTGACCCGCTGTGACTTGTCAGGACCCACCGCAATCCGCTGCAACTCATCACAACCTACCATGGCAGCCAGGGTGTTGTCTTTAGTCCCTGCAGTGCCCATACCAGGGCTGTTGGGGGGTACCTCCACCCTGGGGCTCACTGTGACCACTGCTCATGTGCGGTGGGAAGAGGGTATCCCCCTGAGGCCCAGGAGCAGGTGGAGGTGTGGTGTAAAAAGTGTTTAAACCTGGGAGGAAGGTGGGGCTTGATGCTGTCACTGAAGAGGGCAAGGTCTTGTGGCGGCTCCCCATAGGACTCTTGCTAGGTGCATTCAAAAGCCATGTTAGTTAGGGTTGAGGGTTCAGACTGATTTCCAGTTTGGTTTTCCCCCCCAAAATTTCTTGTAACAGCATCTACAAAAAACTTTTCTACTCTCCTTAGTTTTGTTGTGTCCTCTGTCCCAATATCTCCACACTTGACATGTGTGTCCTGTGATAGGGCATACCAGTTGTCGCTCAACAGGTCTTATAGCAACTGCACCTGGAGCTATGCTTGCAGATGCAGCTGTGAGGGCTACAGTGGCCTTCTCCACACATATGCAAAGAGTGCTGGATGCCCCCTGGGCCATGCTG
Source organism: Pitta sordida (assembly GCA_013390025.1). NCBI lineage: Eukaryota > Metazoa > Chordata > Aves > Passeriformes > Pittidae > Pitta > Pitta sordida. The sequence continues at coordinate 14,236 of WEKX01007093.1, forward strand.
GCAACTATGACCTCCCTTTCCCTGTAACAACATTCAGTTTCCCCCAAAGTCCACAGAGATCTAGCAGCATCACTGCTTGGCACGGTAGAGGTTTCCCCTTTTGACACCCCTTTCAAGGCTGGCAGAATGGCAGCCTTACCCAATGTCACAGCAGGGGCAGCCTGGAAGGGAGGGAACATCACCCACAGGAGGGGGGAAGTAGCATGGGCCTAACCCCCTGGAACAGGAGCAGGATAGCTAGCCCAGCAGAGAGACGAGATCGCAGCTTTCAGAATGGAAGCCACGTCTCCTCCCATAATGGTGAAGGCTTTGTCCCCCCGATCTCTGGCGGCAAAGGTCTCTTTGGTCAGATTGTTTGCTGAGGTGGCAGCAGAGGTGGTGCCTCCCACAGGAGTCAAAGCAGTAGTCGTGGTGCTGCTCCCTGTGATCCCGGCAGCAGTCTCATTTGCAGCAGCTCCCTTGCTGCCTGTAGCAGCCCATACCTGGAAGTCTTGATCCCCGTCTTGCTGATGGACGGTGCTGCCAGCACCACTGCCACTGGCTAGCAGGGTCCCTGCATGTCTCTGGAGTGAGTAGCTGTGATAAACCATTGACATCACGTTAAAAACCTTCCATGCACCCTCTCCAACACTCATAAAGGGTCTGCCCCCCTCCGAGGCTAGGGTTGACATGTTTCACATTAGATATCAGGCAGATTTGTATGAAGCGCCAGCCTCAAGATGGCAGTCGATGGGGGAATTGGTGAGAAAAGCAAAATGTGTTTAAACTTGGGGGATGCGGAAACCACTGGACTCGGCGCAAGCTGTCAACGTCCCAGCGGCTTCTGCTGGCCCTGGACAGATCTGCCGAAGTCTCGGCAGCTTCCACCAACATAAGTGTGAGCTGCTGAAGTCTCCATGGCTTCTGCTATCCCTGGTGTGAGCTGCTGAAGTCCAAGTGGTAAACAACAGGTCCGATGCCTGGCATCCTCACTGGGTATGCTCAAAGCCAGATTAGGGCTAGGGCACTTTGAGCGCATGCCATCCCAGGTGGCAGCACAGCTTTAAGACCATGCTGCAAGCTGCCCCTGCACTCCCCTGGTGAGGTTGACACAATGTATAGAAGCCAAACACTCATAAGGGGGAGAGTTAACACCTCAGTCATAGTCTACCTTTTTTGCATTGTTGACTCAGGTTTTTTTCCTCATATTTCTGGTATTTTAGTTTGACTGTATGGTTACACTCACAAGCTTTCTTGCTAGGTCTTTTGCATGATTTGTGAAGATCATTCTGAGATAAACGTGGTAGCAAGACAAAATAGAGGGCCTAGAGAGCCTGTGGAAGGCTCCTGGGGTTGGCAGAGGTGAGACAGAATGATAGTTGGATGAGGCGAGGGGTGGAAGAATTCATGAATGCTGTAAATGTGGGGTGATAACGACTTTTTGGGCGCATCTTTGGATCTGGAAATTTTCATTAAAGAACTGCACTTTTCTTTTACTTCTATTAACATTGTTTGGAATTTTTTTCCTTCCTCTGCTTTTAAGCATCAACATAAACCATTAGCTCAGCACCAAAACCTAGAGGCTCTTCCACCAATCTGTGTTGCTGTTGCTTCACATCTAAAGAACCAAAACAATCCAAGAAACAAAATATCCAAATATAACAAATAATTATGTAGTGAAATCTCCTGACCTTAATTCAGAATTCAAAAACAAGAAAAAAAAAATCTTTCATCCTCCTTCCAGTTAATCAATACTGACTGATTAATGTTATCTTTGAGTTTAATTATCCAGGAAGAAAAATAGCATCATACTCTGCAATGACCTATATATTACTAATTTTTTTAAGTTGTGCGTGCAAATTAGCAAGACCCTTTATCTCCCATATAATATTCACATAGACAAAAACAGATGGTACCAACATACCTACAACTTATAGAGAACCTCTGATAGGAAGGCTTCAGTTTAATCCTACAAGATTGTACCTCTGGTTCAGTGATGACAGTATGTCCTTTAAAGCCAACAAACTATTTAACAACTGATCGACTATAAAGCTTTTTTTCACCCTTTCGGTACATCATGTTATTAAATGTACATGCAGTGTTCTAGAGACTAAAACCTTATATAAATGGCATTTTCCAATTTGTGTTCTGAAAGAACTAGGCATTGTGTGTTACCTGTGGAAAACGGAGTAATTAATTTTACTAATGGGACTTTAGTGCACAGTTTGGGATCATATAAGACTACAAGTTTAAAAAGGACTTAGTGAGTTTATAGAAGTTTTGGTGCAATTTTGAGAACATCTGAATCCAAAGGTAAATTTTCATTCACCTAAAATCCCAGTGGCAAAAACACCTTGAGGGAAATCTATATGGAATCCATATTGAAATGCTTTTAAATGGGATTCTTTTCTGCCTTAGTCGTATAAAATTATGCTGTCATTTTCTGTGTTTGTCTTTGTTCTGTGTTTATGTCTTTGTTCTTGAAACCTCTGTTCACTGGATAACTATAAAAAATCAGAGATAGAAAGGAGAAAATACGTTGCTGAATATCAAAGTTTGCGAGAATCAAATATTTGACATTTTCAGGAAACAAAATTTGTTATTTTTAACTTTTTATAGAATTTTGCAACATTATTCTACTTTATTATAGTATATGATTTTTTCTTGTAATCTATTCTAATGAAGTAGATGTGAAATATTGCAAAGCAAGCTAAAAGTAGGTATCAGCTACTAGGTATATTTTGAGTTATTAAACAAAATAAATGTGTGCCTTTCTATGAGTATTTCTATATGCATGTTTAAAAGAGAGAGCAGAAAGAGATATCGACCATATTCATGTTGTGTTCATCTGGCTGTCTAAGCAATTCCTTGATGTGGTTGCTGCATGAAAAGTCCTGATTTTTTTTATGTTGCTGCATTTACAGAGTTAAAGATTTAGCAGAAATCTACTACTGTCCAAAATTAATAGACACTAATATTTACATTTTAACATTCCTGTATGTTCAACTAACATCTTATTTTAGAATCTGAGTGTGATGGTTAATGACTGAGTATTTGAACTCTAGCGTAAGACTGCTGTACTAAACCACTACCATTAGCCTGCAATGCAGCAAATTGTTGACAGCTATAACAAAGCAGTACATCTTGCTGCCTTGTGAGCCCAGGATGCTGGAATGCTCTCTATCACTGCATAGTTGAGCAAATGTTATTTCTATTTAATACTGTCACTCAAAACAATCAGATCAGTTGGTCACCTCGATATGTTTTCCTCAATTTTCTTTCTAATCAACACCTATGGATTTTTCTTACCTGAAAAATATTTGAAGATTGTTTCATTTAATTGGAGTCTATGTTCCATGAATGTATGAAAAAATAGGTGATTTTTTGGCCGTGTAAGTGATCTTTTGTCACAGGGTAGGAAATACTGCTAGATGACATGTTGCTGCATCATTATCTCATTTCCAGTAATCAACAATATAAATGAAATGAAATAATTACTCTCTATATATACTGTTTTTCATATCTAAATTAATTTAATCTGCAGTGCAGCAGTCAGCCTATGAATACAAGGATGTAAATTTAACTGAATTATTTTCCAGCTGAAGGCTGGTTTGTTTGAGTCTTCCCTGTTTATAGGTACATAAATTAAATCTTAGTCTTATGTGGAAGCATCACTGCTTTAAAAGTTATAACAAGTGTAGATCGAAATACTGATTATTTCCCACATAGTCAGTTTTTGTGTCAGACAGCTACATATGTGCAATGGCCTGAAAAACTATTCAAATGTCAAAGTAACGCCTTTAAAAATAAGAGACTTCAGGAGAGATAATTTTCCACAGCATTCAATGTCCAGAGCTGCTAAAAGCTAGGAACTAGGTTATAAATGCTATTGGTTTGAACTGATAGAGCATCAACATTTTATTTAACTTATTTTTCTCTTCATCTAGATTTATTTTTTCATTGCCCCACTGTTGTGCTTTGTGCTTTTATTGCCCCACTTATCTTTATTTTCATTAATAAACCTTGCTGTTAATTTCAAAAAAGCAGAATTGATTAATACTTTTAAAGTATTTATAAATAGAGATTCATACTGTACTCCTTTCTCAGGGGACATCAGAATTAATGAGAGCAGAAGATGAGGATTTGGTTTTGATGAAAAAAATGCAAATACGAAACACCTCAAGGTACAGTTTCAAGTGCACAGTCAGCTAGCACTGCTGCCTCAAGCAGCAGTCCTGACCTCCTTCTCTACCTGACAGCTTATTCTCACCCTGCTTTGTTTCCTCCCTTGGGCTAGCAGAAATGTTTGTGCTGCTGCTCATTGAACTAGATCAGGGAACCAATCAGAGGTAAAACTGCCTTTTTTGTTAGATCAATTTAAACTTGGATCAGAATCTCAATTTGGTTCACCACAGGATTGCACGAGTGGGAAAAGGCTGATAGACTGTGAGAAAGAAAGGGTGAAATGCCAATACATGCAGCATAAATGCTGCCATAAAACATGGTTCCAAATTCAGGAATTTGCCTCATCTTTGCTGTTCACATGCACAAAAATTTGAAACCTTCTGTTTGAGCTTAACTTCATGATTTAACTTTTGATTAGCTAAGGGATCTTTTTGTCCAGAACAGCCAGTGAACCTCCACAGCTACCTCTGTCACCGTTACTCAAAAAGTCTGTCTTTTTCACAGTAAAGATATAGTATAGCATACAGGCGAAAGGTGTTCAGTCTCATGACATCAGCAAGTACTTTAGGAAGATTCTATCAGACCCTTCAGGAACTCCATTTTAAAAACTTTTTTTCCCCTCACGTCTTCTTGCAGCTTTGCTAGAGAACCTGTCAGCTCTGATGGAAGTTACCTTCTAGTTCTATTCCTGAAAATACTCTTTGCAATAAAAATGAGAGCTATAACTTTGATTTGATTTTCTTTGCAGAAGTCACTAACACTGTTATACAGAAAGCCTGGGAAGAAGCATACAAAGCTGATATACCAGTATTCTTTAAGAGTGCTGAGCAACTTACATTGTTTTTCAAATAGTGTTTCTGGTTTTTGTGGAAAGGTTTTGGTAGCAGAGGGGCTTTAGGGGTGGCCTCTGTGAGAAAAGACTAATGACTGTCCCCATTTTGGGCACAGTCAGTTTCACCTGGCTCCAAAATGGACCCATTGCTGGCTGAAGCTGAGCCACATCAGCTGTCTCTCTGTGATAACATATTTAGGACAGGGTAAAAAGTCTGTGCAACAGCTGTGAGAGACAAATGTGAGAGAAACAGCCTTGCAGAGACCAAGGTCAGTAAGGAAGTTTGGGGAGCAGAGAATCTGATGTAGTCTGCAGAGGAGACTATGGTGAAACAAGTTGTCCCCATCCCACTGCAGCCCATGAAGGACCACATTGCAGGAGCAGGTGGATATGCCTGAAGGGTGTTGAAGCACATAGGGAGGAGTTCATACAGCAGGAATCTTCCTGGAAGGAGTGGTCACCCATGGGACACCCTTGCTAGCCTAGGGAAAGGACCCATGACGGAGCAGGGGAAAAGAGAAAGGAGGAAGCAGTGGCAGGGATGAAGTGTTCTGAAATTACCATAATCCCCATTTGTATTGTTTTTGTGCTATTTAGAATTGGGAGGAAGTAGAACAGTTGGAAACGAAGGAGTAAAATTGAATTTGGGAAGAAGTGGAGGTGGCACAGAGAAGCTGCGATAAAACAGTGGCATTAAAGATTTATCCAATAGAAAGACATTAAGACTGTCTTAGTGAGTTTCAACGTTTTAATGTTTTTTCATTACAGAATCACAGAACACTATGAGTTGGAAGGGACCCACAAGGATCATCTAGTCCAACTCACCAGCTAACACCCGTACAGAGACAGAACGCACATCCCAGAGTGGTGAACATAAACCTAGTTCCCTCACAGGCTCACAGGCCACTCCGAGGTGGAAGAGACCCACAAGACTATCCAACCCAACACCCCCCAGCTAGAC
>WEKX01007094.1:0-12611 GCA_013390025.1 Pitta sordida
TTCCTTTCCTTTTTCATATTACAGGTTGCACTTCTTAATTGAAAATATGAAAGTTTCAGTTAAAATCCAAGATATTGTATTAAAATGAAAATAATTATTCTCCATCTTCTTAACATTAGGAAGCGGTTTTTCACAGAGAGAGTAATTGCATATTGGAATGGGCTGCCCAGGGAGGTGGTGGAGTCGCCATCCCTGGAGGTGTTTAAGAGAAGACTGGACGAGGAGCTTAGTGACATGGTCTAGCTGGGGGATGTAGGGCTGGATGACCCTGGGCCCCTTCCGGCTCAAAGTGGCCTGCTAGGCTGTAAGGCATCGAGGTTGGTGATACGCTCTGGGATGTGCTCTCGGTCTCTGTACGGGTGTTAGATGGTGAGTTGGACTAGATGATCCTTGTGGGTCCCTTCCAACTCATAATATTCTGTGATTCTGTGATCTTCATTTTCAGAAAAGGAAAAACATGAATTATCATAACTTGTTTCTCCACATCACCTCTGAACTTCTTAAAGAGTTCTTAATAACAACTTTTGTTAAATTGCATCATTGCCTCTTTTTAAGAAACATACTTCTATTGTTTAAATAGAAATAGTTTGTGGGGAAACAACAAACTTCCAAATATGTGTCTACAACAGCATTGAGGTACCTACTTAAGGTTAAAGGCCTTACAGATTATTTGTCACCCAACTCAAATGAGCTTTGAAACTGATCTGGCTTTGTTCTGCAAATATGATTTTCATAAATTCCTGCAGAGAACAACAACAACAAACAAATCTCCTATGCAAAACTGTTGCCTGCAGCAAGAAGAGTTTAAGGAGTCATGTTCTCTGTACAAGGACCACATTACATGCTCAGCTAAGTTTCTAGAGAACTCAGCATCTTCACACTTGCTCTCAATCCCTATTCTGATAGTCAAGCACATGACCTGAAGAGTGCTCTTTAATAACTCCCGGTTAAACATTAAGTCTCTTGATTGGATTTTGAAAACACATTTTCACCTTGAGGGGAATGTGTCATGCTGTTTGTTTGGGTTTTCTTTCTTTTTTCGAGTATTAAAATGCTGGCCTGATAACAGAGACAATTCAGCCAGCTCTGTTACTAGAAACTGTTGGTGTCCCGCATTTCCGAACACAGAATATTCTGAGTTGGAAGTGACCCACAAGGATGGGAGTCCAACTCTTAAACAGCTCCCTTGCAGAAATTGAGACCCCAGTCTCCTGCATGAGGGGCAGGGACACTCACCACTGTACCAAAGTGGATTTTCCAAACACCTTTATCAGGTTATCATAAAGCTATGTAACCACAGTATTTAATACTGTAGCATGACTTAGATATTCATTTTTTGGTGAAATCAACAGCAGCCCATGGTGAATCTGCAAAACTAGCATTTGGCATCCTTCAAAAAAACCTGTCTGTACTGGCTCAAGATATCTGTTACTCTCTCTCAGCTCCCCATCTCTAAATCAGGAAAAATATTTGACCTCCTCCTGAAGAGGAAACATAAGAGTAAGATGCAAGTCGAGCCACACTCCAGACACAGACCACTCGTACACTTAAATAATGTAGCTGATGAGTCATACAAGGAGTTCTGAAATTATTTTCTATCTGCAAGCACTCAGTGGGACAAACTGTTTTTACCATACCTCAGACTCACTAGTTCCAGTGTGTTTCTATCCTTACTGACTATATGCGTACTAATAATGACATGAGCTCTGAAATCCCACTTTCATGCTCAAACTCTCAGACTCTAAGCAGAGTTGTCTTTTTCAGCCAAACTCAGACATGAGACAGGCTTAGAGTTCCTGGATAGATTAGGAAACCAGCACCTGGGTTCTGCCACCTGGATGTTTTGGCCTGTGGTTTTACTTCATGCAAGCTAGTGATGTAAATCCCACTTAATATGGGACATTAAGACCCAATTGGATAAGCCCATTCAGGCAGATAGTGGCATACAACTGCAGAGTTTTCTTAGATGCTTGTGATGGTGCTATATTGTTCAAGAAAAATAAGTATCAAGTGTTCAATCACATTGCCACCACAATCTTGGTACAAAGAAAGAAAACCAATCAGCAACACCTCTTTACTTCCTTCTAGTTTTCAAGTCTTCTGCCATCCTTGTCAGGCATTTGTCTTCCATCAGGAACTGTTGAATCAATACTCATGTTCCTCTCTTCTCTCTTTTTCCCCCTTAAAATGGTTAATTCTAAATATTGCCTGTCTTGCAATCTTCAGCATATTCCTAGGCATACAGATGACATGTCAGTAGCTTACTGAATGTTTGTTCCCAAACCACAGATAGTGCTATAGCTTAAAAGCACAGCCCAGCATTCGTCTCTCAGTGATGGACAAGAAATCCTACATAGAAACACAAATTTATAGTACCAAATTACTGCAACAGGTTACAGATCTACCAGACATGCTAAGGTCAGAGAGATATATTAAGTAAAGGTGTGGTTTTGTAGGAGTCAAAAAGGAAGCGTTCTCACAAATTCAACATCACCAGCATTATTTCAGGACCAGTACAAGCCAGCCACATTAGGAAAATGTCAAGCATCACAACCCATACGACTTAGACAATCCTTGTGAGAAAGGGAAAGAAGCACAGCAAGCCCATGCCACAAGTTATTTCTATTTCATCTTCTGCACAGATGCCCCTGTTTCTTTTTCTTGACATTCTCTCCTGTCTCCTCAGTCCCCTATCTCCACAGAACTCTCATACCAAGGAAAGAGTGAGGGGAAAAAAGAAAACATGAAAATAGACAGTCTTCCACTGTCACTTCGTCAACTTTCCTGGACAAGCATTTACCTTCAGTCTTCGTTCTAGGCTCAGATAAAAAGAAAAAAATTAAAATACTTCTGCATAAATCTAGTTGCTCCCTAAGGAAATCCATTCATGACTGTTGGCCTCTGCTGCTTCTTTGTTCTCACTACATTGCCTTGGAAGGGCAGCCTCTAAATTCACAGCTCTTCCTGACAGGGTTCACAATTATTAATAGATGACAACTACCAGAGAGTAATCTACTTTTTCTAGCGTATTATTTAGCAAGTCTTTCAGGATCCACAGCAACACCTCTCTTGTAACAGATAAGATCAAGTAAGCATGTGTCAAGAGGAGTTGTGTAATTTCATGGCCCAGAACCTAATGGCACGTTATATCTTTTCCACCTAGTAGATTTTTTTATTATTTGTCAAAACTGATAATTAAAAGAAGTGTGGTTCCACTGTTTCTGCAACTACAACTGTACAAAGCTGACAGGGAGAATGTTGTAACCTCTTCAGAAATACTCATAGAAATCTGGTTTGGAATGTAAGCTACACTACTATACCTCCACTGAATCTAAACTCATACAGTTTCCTGGAATTCCTGAACAGCATATCAGTAAAATAATCAAAATAGCCCTTTGGTCATACTACTCATTGAGTCAGTTTTCATCCAGCTAGAAGAAGAACTAGAGAAGCTATCAAAGCAAGGCACATTGCAAAGCGACATAAAGAGAAGTTATAGGGTCCACAATCAGTAGAAATTGAACTACATTTCTGGAAGTAAAGCTCAGTTATTTCATATTTCATTCAAAGTCATTCTCCCATTTCTAGTTTTTAGAATAAGACATGCCATGGATCATTTAAGACATGCTTGCACTGGATGACTAAAGAGAAAAAGGCTTCCTATAAACATAGGAATAAGAAATTAAACCCAGCGCTACACTAGTAAAAGAACAGTTCTATTACAAGTCAAGTCTCAGTCATAATGCTGAATCTGTACTATGAGACCTAAGTATTTAATTTGTTCAGAAAATTTTACCACAGTATTAGATACTGCTGAGCCCCCAAAAAACCCAACTCCTCCCCCTCACCAGGTTCAAAAAAAAGTAAAGGGAAGCATGGAAAATATAAACTATTCACTTTAGTAAACACACAAGCCAGGATAAAATACTATTAAACAGCAAAACCAATTGTTATGAGAAAAAAACTGAAATACCCCACAAGTCCTGTGACATAGATGATCCTGAGGGAAAATTCAAGCTATCCTGCAGTCCTGCGATGTGAAGAGTCCTGCAGAACTCAGACAGATTCCAGCAGGGCAAGGAAATCCCAGGGGGTGGGGGTCAGGATGGACAACTCTCTCTCTCCTGAGGCTGAGACACAGCAAGGACATGTCCAAAGATTAACAACACCCAAGATGCTCCCCTAGTACTGGAACACACCCCCTAAAGGAGCCCTTCGCAAGCCTTATATACTGCAGCTGTGGGAGAGTGTCAACGAGCCCAAAGGCTCTGCAGCTGTGACCTGGGTATTCTGAGGGTATTGCTGGAAAATTCCTCCTCAAGCTGCTGCTTCATTTTTCTTCCCTCCTCCAGATAGAGAGAGAATGACCTTGGTCACTAAGGATCATTATCCACAACAAATTTCCCTTGTAGACTAAAGCTGAAGCACAAAGATATGGAATATATATACAGAATGGAATCACCCTAGGACAGGTATGTAATTTAAGTCAACCACCAGGAAGAGTTGAGGTGGCTATGATTCTTAATATTCATTGTTCAATAGTTGCAGTAGATTGTTTTTGTACTGTACGAAAACACTTCAGATGTACAGTTGCACTCATAATCATATGCAAAACAATAAAATTGAAAAGAAAGTAAAAACCACTCTTCCTCACAGCACTGTCAGCATTACCCGGTGTCCAACAGAAGAGAATGATACTGTTCTAGCATTACTTTAGGCAATGATAAAAGAGTAATACCATTTCAAATATATCCGGAAAAATACTACTAAATCCTGAGAGATGAAACACAAAAATTCTCAGGGAATTTCCAACAACATTGAGTTGCAGACAGCCACACACAGGAAATTAGCACCTTTTACCCAAACTTTTAGTATTGTATTGCACTTGGGAAATAGCATGCATTACAGAACATGCATGAGACAGATTGCTCTCCAACATCTCCAAGTCCTTTAAGACCAGTGATCTACAAGGTCTTTCCCAATCTCATTCTATGAACCAGTCTTAAATATATATCACAGCTTCTAGTTACGTACTAACAAAGCTATGCCTCTACTATCCACATTACAGCTCTTCTATGAATAAACCCTGTATTTTGTTTCAAGGGCTGTCTGTCCCCAAGTTTCTTCTATGAAATTTAATTTGCTGTTTAAAAGAAGCTAAGTATCTGAAGGCCTCTTTTCACAATATTCACACATAGAAATGAGACCTTGCTAATACAGTAGCATTCCTTGTAGCCCTAAAGATGATGTGTCAGCATTTCCACTATCATAACCTCCATTTCTCAGAGGTTAATAACTGATGTATCGCTCTGCATCTACACAGTACAAGCCACAAAGCCTCTGGGAGGAAGTCCACAGGATACAGCCAGGTCTTTTCCAATTAAAATTAATTTCTTCAAGCAAAACAACTCTTGTAATATTACAGTGTAAAGATAATTTTATTTTCCTTCATGTTTCAAAAATTATCATTTAATAAATATTAACGCAAAATGTGTCAAAAGCTTGACCAAATAAAACTGCATTTTTAGCTGTAGATGTGCTCCAAATTTAATTTTCATCCTTAAAATATTTCTATGTCTCAAACTATGAAGAGAAAGGTTTCCAACCTTACAAAAATCCCACACTTGAACTTTGAGACTCTTACATTCCATCAGACCTCACAGCCCAAAGCAATGAAATATTACAGTTAATAGGGGAAGATTTCAATTGAAAAAATTTGTTGCAATTCTAAAAGTATCTCAAACTCTTAATCTAAAAATGTTCCCTTGATCATAATGTTTCTTTACCAGTCCATATGTTAGAGCAGAGGGCCACATTCAGTTGCATTTATTTCCAGTGCTAACACAAGATTTACTACAGCTAGTGGTACTCCAGCTTTTATTGCACCCTTAAAAATATATTTAAAGATATTGTTTCACATTATGTTTCTATTTTTCACTTTCCAATCTGCTTTCTTTGCTATTCTGTGTGACTCTGTTTAAGTACGAAGGCTCTGGCCCCCAAAATATACTGATCACTTCCTAATAGGAGTATTGAATATACATAGATTAACACAGGGCAAAAAAACAGTGGGAGTTTGAAGCTGTATTAATGAATGTGCTACTACATCCAAAACAAATGTCCCCCGCATTCCTTATACCTGCCGGAATACCTGTTTTTAGAGACTGATAAGGGATTTTTCTGGCGAAGTCCAAATTCTCACACAACAATTGCATTTCAGCCATGATTCTGCTCTTATAATACTTGTGTGATTTGATAACTCATTTTCCATGTAGGTGAAAGATTTGTTACAGAGACCCTTTGGCCAGGTTGAAGCTTTAAGGACAGTTCTAGGTGCCCCAGGGTTTTACTTCTTGGGTTTTCCTCCTACTTACATGACAATTGCAGAGATATTAAGGAGGTTTATGTGTAGCTAAACACCCACCACACCAAGTCCATGCTTATCTTATACTTTACACACTTGTAAACACTTGAGAACTGATTATCCGTGAAAAAACCCTGTCTTTTCCTCCATCGACTTCCTTACTACAACAAATATATAACTAACTGTAGGATTACCCCGTATCTCTTACTGCCCTTCATGAAATGCGTATATAAAACAACTCAGACCTCAACAGGACTTCAAGTCTCTCACTGGTCGTTTTACATGTACCTTGATACACTGCTTTGTGAAAAGGAAGAAGGTATCAAACAGTTGCCTTATTACATGAACTACTGACAATAGCTGCATTTTTCATCCATTAAATATTCTATGTGTTAACAATGAAGCCAATGATCCCCTTACTATAGAAAAACCACAATTAATAACTTGCATCTTTCTAGCTATGATATTAATATAGATGTCTAAAACTAATATACATGTAACCAAAGACTGCAGTAAACAGCAAAAACTCAAGTATTTAAAGACATTTTTCAGGTAACAGTCTTTCTCAATATGTAAAAAGGTGGAAAGAAATAGAAGTTGTAGGCCAGAAAAACACTGAATGTGTACAGCACCAGATATTTTCCATCCAGTGTGTGCCACTTGGATACATCAAGTCAGGTATGATCACAGCAGTCCAACATAACAGTTATTTATCCACACGTCTCTTACTCATCACGAATGAGTCATCCATTGCGAATCACAACCAAAGAACTGACTGTTTTCACCTCGGAGACCCAAACACTGCTACTTCCAAAGAACAAAAGCTTAAGCAGGATCTTCAACTGACGGAATTGTCGCAAGGTCAGTTAGCATGCTCACAGTTATCTGTGCTTCACTACTATACAGTAGCGATTTATGTATTTGTGTAATGAAAATTCTGATTAAGGCATCCCAAGCAACTGTTTATCATAAAAGGAAATTAAGACACAACTTAGCAGACTTCCTAAATTGCTTATTAATACCAGAACTATGCCACAGAAATACATCAATCCCTCGACTTTGTGGGCGTTAGGGTCTGGGCAAGACCCGCAAAACCCATAATCTGCAAAGATAAGTGGCTCATAAATATGCAAATGACCCACACCCATCACCTCACCCCCCCTTGGCACCTCCCCGCACCCTCTGATGGCACAGGGCAGCAAACGGATTCCCCAGGGACTCCCCTCTCTGCTTGGGGAGTCCCTGGGTAATCCGTGGGCTTCCCTGTGGCCATGCCAGAAATTTCACTACCATGCCGCCCAGAGGAGCTCAGCTCCACTGTGTTTAAACCTGGGGGGGCATGGAAGGTACACCAGAGCTGATGTTTTATTTCATCTCACGGTATTCCCTGCCCGCTGTGGGTGCTGGCTGACGGCTGTGAGGACTGTCCATACCCACCGTGGGAGCAGAGGATGTGCCCCCTGATCTCCTCCCACCCCTACCACCTGCAGCCCTTTTCCTGGAACCCTGGCACAGCCCTGCTGCCCAGGATGTGGCAGGGAACGAGGGGAGCAAGGCCAGCAGTGGCTGCACAGATGCTGCTGCAGCCCATTGCCACAAGAACAGTGCTGCCGAGGGCACAGTGGCCAAGCCCAGACAAGCCCCCTGGCCCGCGAGTGGGAGTGGGAAACAGGTGTGTGCTGTGTGTGTCCCAGAGGTATCGCACTGTTTCCATAGGATCAGGCAGGGGAAGGCGATGGCGGCACAGCCTCGCTCTCTTCCCACTTGCTCCCTAACCCCCCCTGCCCTGCCCTCAATGCCAGCCCAAGCCCTGAATCAATTAATGGACCTGGCACCAGGCTAGGAGCTGGAGAGGGCTGTGTGGCCATGCTGCCTCCCACAGGGGGACTCCAGGATGTGGGGTGGCCCCAGCAGATGATCCCTCTGCAGCCACCCCCCATCCCCATCCCATCCCTGGCAAGGTGTGCCTGGGGACAGGTGCTGGGGAGCACCAGCCACACCCGGGACACCCGTAGGGAGAAGCAGCGGGGGACACACACACCCCACCACCAAAACCTTGTCCTTGCACGGCTGTTTATGGCACCATTTGGCTGCAGGGGGAGGGGTGAGGGACACATCTGCCAAGCTACCACTCTCATTATGTCTGATGAAGTCACGGTCACCAGGCCTCTGCCCGCTGCTGGGGCTCAGGGGTACACCCCGCTCCCGGTACACACAGGCAGTGGGTATGGCAAGCCGTGGGGTAGAGGGACCCTGACACCCCTGGGATGGGTGCTTCAGGGAATAAACACAAAACTCTGGTGGGAAGTTTGGCCCTGCTCGTCTCTGCCATGTTTAAAGCTGCAGAGGGCTCAGCCCCGCTGTGTTCAAACCTGGGGGAGCTGGTCACTGGGAGCCTCTGGGGCTTCCATAGGTGCACAGGGCCCTCACCAGGTGTGCTCAAAGCCAAGTTAGGGCGCTTTGGCATGGTGCAGTCTGGGGCAGGAGCATGGCTTTAAGCCCATGCCACAGGTTGCCCCCACACCCCTGGCAAGGTTGACACTGTGTGTATACGTAAGGCACAGAGTTCTCCCAACCCCCAAGCAAGCCACCTCACGGTGCTGGGGGCAGTGGCAAAGGGTGCCTCTGACTGCTGCAGCGCCACAGCCAGAAGCAAAAGGTGCTTTCGGCCGCTGTAGGCAGAGAGGGTGTTTCTCCAGCTGCCATGGTGCTGCAGTCAGTGGCAGAGGGTGTCCCCATCCACCACAGTGCCGCCACCAGCTGACGGGGTCCCAGCACAGCCCCAGGGCAAGCAGCTATAATAAACTGTTGGTACCGTGTTATAAACCATCCCCGGCATGTAACCTGTTTAACACTCATAAGGCAGCAAACTGTGGGCTGTCCCCAAGTGAGGGAGAAGTGCCGTCTCCCTGCCCCGCAGGATGTGCCAGTCCTGCTGCTTAGGGAGCATCAGTCCCGAGCCTCAGCATAGTAGAAGGATTGGGCACGCGCAGTCACGAAAACCCCATGAAGAATCAAGGCGTCATAACCCTGGGATGATCTGAAGCTGCAATAGGTCAACCACAAAGTACCATTGTTACTTATTGCTTTTTTAACTTGCTTTATCACATACACATTATTTAATTATAACTTCTTTTAGAAGTTCAATAAGAAACAACACTGAACATAAAAAATCCATGCTCACTATAGGCAAAGCAGACACAGAACTCTTTGCAAGAGGCCACACTGCTTGTCCTTCTCCAGCCATATACTGTGAAATTGATACTTCAAGTGCTCCATCACCCTGAGCTCAAAGGCCCCACAGCATGAAGGTCCTGCCACAGCCCAACCAGGGCAAACTTATGAACTGCAGTTCTGAGGTTTACATTTGAGATGTATTGGCCTCTGAATATTGACTTCACAACCTGTTTTCCTTCTAACAAGAAATTACATGACTCCAAGGTTGGAATCCGCCACTACATGTCACATTTCTTTAAATCTTTGATGACCCTCTCTTAATTGCGAGGTTACAGAAAACACTTGAAAATTTGACAAGATGAAAGAGATAAGAAGAAATTTGTTTTTCTATACTCTCTAGTAGGAAAAAAGAATGCTTGAATTTACTTGAGCTTAGTAATGGCACAGTACTAAGAGGTAAGAGACAATTTTTCATAGTTTCCAAAACTCGCACGTCTTGGGGAACTTGGCAAAACTCCTTTTAAAACAAGTCTTGCTCTCCAGTCAGCTTCTACAGGGATGGGGTTCACTGCATCCTTATGCTTCACTGGAGATGGAGGAGCAAGCTGAGACTGGAAAAAACCTGGCCACAGCAAGTTTACAGGGGAAACAGATTAAAGAACATTATGATCTATAGACCATAAACTGTAGGAAGCACCTTATGAGCATGCTCCTTGAAGGCTTGTTCCAAAGCAAGTAAACTCCATTATGATCAATATACCCTTGAAGTGGATCCCAGACAATTCATACAGGGGAAAAAAAAAGTAAAACCTTTCGAAGAGAAGAGGCCAAGACAAAGAGGTGGAAGCTGCAGCTAAGCAAGTGCAGCCAAAGGTAACATAAAAGGCTGCACTCAAGTACTGAAGTGTGCTGAAACATCTCAAAGTGCCATTGCTCCACATATATTGTACAAATCATTCTTTGTATTCTTTGTCTTCTTTATTATTTCTTGAGTCAAAGCCAGGTGCTCCCTAAACATCTCTAATTTCAGAACTGCTCCACTCAGATGAATAATAGATACCAATTCTGAAAGGAAATAGCTTGACATTTCAAATTTGCTTTAGCACCACAGCAAAAGCCATTATTGTCCATTGTCTCCACAAGTAAATGCAGCCTACTGCTAAGAAGAGGGTGTATATTTCTCCCCAGCACAAAACAGGATTAGTAGCAATGTTTGCTTTGCACAGGCCAGAAACCTTAACCTGAGTGCAGGATCTGCATCTTTCCACAAATGGCATTTTCAAGTAAGGGCTGTGACAACAGCAGTTGTGGGACTGAAGACAAAATTACATTCCTTGGTAGTATTTATGCTATATTCTCCCCCACAGATATGAAAGTTCTTTGGTTTTACCCCAACTGGTAACTAGGTACCACACAGCTGCTCACTCACATCCCAAGCCTCCTTAGAGGCGCTTGAGGCTCTCTCTTCCCTCCTTTGCCCAATGTGAGCTGAAGCAGGACAGAAAGCATTAGGAGAAGGCCGTCAGTTACTCTCCCTGTTTTACAGGTAGACCTGAGACAGCTATTGAGATGTCCAATTGCTTTGGGCGGTGTGGCTGATCGGTAACAACACTGTCACAGTCACCAGACCACATAATCTCAAAGTAATGCTTTATATTCATTGACCACCAGAGTCTTCTTTTCCTGACTGTGCTAAAAGGAAAAACCTTAAGTTTCAAACACACAATTTTCATGCAAAACAATCTCTCCTAATCTGTGAGAGTGCCAATTAACTTACATGTCCTGGGCCCTGTCCCATATACAGTTATGCCTATAGCAAAACTGACAGAGCATTGCTGGGAACACGCACAGGACACACTCTCCTTTTGCTACTTTTCCTGTTGGATGTAAGCATTCCTCATAGGTGTCTTGTTCCAAACTGATTAAAATCCTTTATGAACAATGAAGCCCTTGAAGTGTATTCCAGAGAATACTTAGTGAGAAAATGTTTCTCCAAGCAGAATGAATGGCCAAACAGCACAAAAAAAGCTTACATAAACACTACAATGGATCTTTCCAGATGTACTTTCTAAAATACTAGACCTTGCAAGAGAGAGTTGAGTGAGTAACAAAAGTCAAAGTCAGCTTAACTGCTAGGTCATTTTCTACTTTGAAAGATGCATAGTCTTGTAAGACATAACCTCTAAGGAAAAAACGTTGGTCAAATATCCTTAGGTGTCAACATTTTTGTCTGCCTGCATTTGCAGACCTCTTAAGAAATGATTTATATTACCAGAACAATACAAACTTGTCCTAGCAGGAACATGAACTCTGTGACTGTTCCCTTCTAAAATATATTCTTTTTCTCATCTGTTCTCTTTGCAAACACCTTGAATTGCCAAAATCATCTGACTCACCTACCCCCAGCAGTGAGCAGGGCATGAACTCTTCTCATAGATAACACTTTATCCTTTTGCAAGCTGTTCTGACTGTGGAGATACAAGCACAGGATCCATGCCTTCTGCAGGAAAAATCATGTGCATCCTTGGGGACTGCTCATTACATTAACTGCTTTAGCATTCATTTCATCCACCACCAAAATGTCACCATCCCATCATCCCATTATCTAGACCATGTCACTGAGTTCCTCATCCAGTCTTTTCTTAAACACCTCCAGGGATGGCGATTCCACCACCTCCCTGAGCAGACCATTCCACTGAGGGATCACTCTCTCTGTGAAAAACCTCTTCCTAACATCCAGTCTAAACCTCCCCTGGCATACCTTAAGGCCATGTCCTCTTGTTCTGGTGCTGGCAGCCTGAGAGAAGAGATTTACAACCACTCGACTACAACCTCCCTTCAGGTATTTGTATACAGCAATTAGGTCGCCTCTGAGCCTCCTCTTCTCCAGGCTGAACAACCCCAGCTCCCACAGTCACTCCCCTCAGGGCTTGTTCTCCAGTCCTTTCACCAGCCTTGTTGCTCTTCTCTGGACCCTCGCAAGCAGCTCAACATCCTTCTTAAACCGGGCAGACCAGAACTGCACACAGTACTCAAGATGTGGTCTGACCAGTGCCAAGTACAGGGGAAG
>WEKX01007094.1:17374-32487 GCA_013390025.1 Pitta sordida
AGAGATTGGAGATTGCTCTTGTTCCTTTTTTTGCCATTAATGTACCTGTAAAAGCCTTTCTTGTTATCCTGTATATTAGTAGCCAATTGAAGCTCAAACTAAGCTTTTGCATCTCTAATTTTTTTTCTGCATGACTTGACAACATCCCTAAACAAAGTCCTAGTTACCTTCCCCTCCTTCCAAAAGAATACACTGAGTATCTCCAGAAGAACACAATTACATTTGTGCTCACTGCTTCTTTTACTCTTTCATATCTAGGAGAGCAAACCCAGGCTGCATATTGTGGACTATCTGGTTCTGCTGTGACCCAGAGAAACTCCACTAACCTTTAAAGTTCAATGAGTGTAACATTGCAGTTTAAGTAATGTCATTTGCTGTGGAAACCTTACACTGTTTTTTGATGTATACAAGTACGTCCTAGAAAATGCAGTGGGCACAGTGATGTGAAGCAATAAAGGAAGTACAGATTACAGCCTTCTATGCACAGCTGAAGTATTTACAACTTAAAAATTCACTGCTTCTTTACAAGATGACTCTCTCTACAGACTTTCTACTTCTTCCTGTTCAACAATTGTGCTTGGAGGCTGTCTACAAGTTTGCCTTTGATACTTGTTTACAGCATGAAAATAAATGCGTAATATTGACTGATATAAATATTCTCTCAGCTTTACTTCAGAAGAAAAAATTACATGAGGGAAATATATTGCCTAGGAACAAATGGTGACTGTCAGACCACAGCCAGGGTAGTATTACACAGACAACTGCAGCTAATTTTTTAGTCACCAGGAGGAAGGCAAACACAGCATGAAGCTGCATTTCTCTCCTTCTATTTCCTGCAACCATTTCTTTATACTTCAGCTTTCAGTGCCTATCATTTGCCCTCCTTTTCACTGAAACTAGCTACCCTGTTGCTATTTCCTCCTTTTCAGAGAAGTGCAACCATTCCTTCTATATCTGTCTGTAATTTGCCTGAGCAGAAACTAGTCATGTGGTTCTAGCAGCAAATCCAGACCAAAAGCCAAAAAAAAAAAAAAACCATTTAGGAAGCCACCCTGACACTAAGAGACAGTGAATACAGCTTTGCTTTTTGCTGGTAGAAGGTGCTTCTCAGCTGGTAGAGTTTTCTCTAATAGATGTTTTACAGGAGAAAAAATTTAAAAATATGCACTTCTAAAGCTGCATATACAATAACTTAATATTAATACAAGGAATTAAAAGCCCTTTGAAAAACCCACCAGATAAAAGCGTGTCATCCGTGTTATGCTACATTCAGTAGCTGTACTGACACAATGTACAGACCCACTGAAGCCTGTCTGCAAATTTGTGTATGTAAGTGACAAGGTAATTAAAAACTTACTGTTAAAAAGTAATCAAATTCAGCTCTTTTTCTGGGAAGAATTTAAGTAATTCACCCAGCTCTCCATAACCTTGCCTGTGCACGCCAACTACATGTGTAAATGAAGAAAGCATGGTCTTTGCTTTGGTCAGTAAACACATTCAGCACTTACTGTTCGGCAAAGTTGGTGAGCAGAGTTCCACCCAGTTTTGCTGGTTATGGAGTTAGTTAAAACAGGAATATTTGACTGTAAAATAGAAAAAGACTATTAGTGGAGTAGGGCCAAATTTTCTTCCCTGACTTAATTTAGAAACCAATGTCATGAGTATGTGCAAGGCAGATGCTGTTCTGTTCCACTACTGCAAACAACTAGTAATTGGCAGTGTACACTTTGGGAGTGTACACTTATGCAGCATACAGATTGCAGCTTCTGCATAACTGGCATTCTATTTACGTAACACTTTAGAAAGATTTGTTGCCTCTTTGTAAGTTTTGTTCTGGTCTAAGAAAAATATGCCTTAAAAAGCAACTCTAAATCTAACTTAAGTAACGGCCAGTCACTAGTGGAGTCCCACAGNCAGAGGTGGCCTGATTGCTGTTTACAACTAACTGAAAGGAGGTTGCAGTGAGGTGGTTGTAAATCTCTTCTCTCAGGCAGCCAGCAGGAGAACAAGCGGACATGGCCTCAAGCTATGCCAGGGGAGGTTTAGACTGGATGTTAGGAAGAGGTTTTTCACAGAGAGAGTGATCGCTCATTGGAATGGTCTGCCCAAGGAGGTGGTGGAGTTGCCATCCCTGGAGGTGTTTAAGAGAAGACTTGATGGTCTAGACAATGGGAGGCTTGGATGGATGGAGCGTGGTGCCCGTAGGTTGTGGGCCTGATCCCTGGGTGGGCGTTCGCTTGGGAGTTGGACTAGATGATCCTTGTGGGTCCCTTCCACCTCAGAATAACCTGTGAACCAGTATTACAAATCCACTCTTCACTGAAAATACCAGCTTGCTTTGAAGCTCTCGATCATGTCAAGAAATCACTTTCCAGTACAAAAGTTGAATGCCCATATGCCCATTTTACAGCTGTTGTCTGAGGCATCAAACAGGTTAAAAATACTTAAGATCCCAGAAGCAGGGTCAGGTTATTAAAAAGATTATGAAACAGTGATATCTTATAGTGTGTATATCTGAAACAGACATAAGGACTATAAGAAAGATAGCTCTTATACACACGGTATCTGTCTCCTGTTTAAAGGCAATAAAAATACTCTCTGAAATTTAAAAATGGACTTTCTGTGTTTTGTATTTGAATCATTTTTTTGTATGCACACAACTTAGTAATTTGGGTGAAATTGAAAGTTTTATTAAAGAAACATTATAATCTATTATATACATGTATACAAAATATGATCTATTATGTACATATATACAACAAAATCTCCTGGAAAAATATCTGTCACAAAAATATAAACCAGATCAAGTCATTCTGTGTCTACAGGGGAATCATAAGATGGTCTGGGGAAGCCATGTGCAAGGAAAGTCTTGTGGCAGAATGGCTTTGGGACAGCTGGATGCCTGAGGAGCTGTCCCTGCATTCATCCCTCCTGCGCCTCCCTGTGCCACGCTCTCAGACAGACACTGCCATAGATCAGTGTGCTCATCTCCAGGCACCTTGCTGTCTGAACGCCACTGCTCCTGCTGTCACAGGATGCAGGTGCAGAGGAATCCCCTGTGCAGAGCCCTGAGCTCTCTTCTGAACAGAGAAGGCCGTTGCTGTTGCACCATGGCAGGAGTGGCCCAGGGGCTGCACAGGCAACTGGCACACTCCTGCCTACAACCCCATCACGTACGGGTCTTCCCAAGGAGGAGCGGGCAGTGAAGGGCCAATACTTGTGGTTCTGCTGTCATCACCTGGCTGCTGTTCTTCCCAAGGAGGAGCCAGGGCAGGAGATGTGCTCTGCTGGTGTCTGACTGTATCTTGTGCTGCTGCTGTGCCCTCTGCCTTTCTGCACTGCTACGCCAGGTAAAACTCATGAGAGCAACCTTTAAAGTAGTTGTAGGGAGTGAGAAGGTCGTCCCTGAGCCTCATTTCATTCAGGCTAAACACCCTGAGCTTCCTCAGCTGCTCCTTATGCTTCAGATCCTTCCCCAGGTCTATTGCTATTCTCTGAACATGTTCCAGAACCTCAATGTCATTCTTGTAGTGAGAGGCCCAAAACTGAAACCAGGATTTGAGGTGCAGCCTCACCAGTGCCAGTACAGGTGGACCCACATTTCCCTAATCCTGCAGGCCACACTTTTGCAGATACAGGCCAGGGTGCAATTGGTCTCCTTGTCCACCTGGGCACACTCTGGCTCCTGCTCAGCTGGCTGTCAACCAGCACCCCCAGTTAATTTTCTTCTCGGCAGCTGTCCAGCCGCTCTTCCCTCAGCCTGGAGAAATACCTAGGGTTGTTGCGACTCAGGGATAAGACCCAGCACTTCACCTTATTAAATCTAATCCAGTTGATCTCAGCCCATCAATCCAGCCTGTCCAGAGCCCCCCGCAGGAGGTCTACCCTCCAGCAGACCAACAGTCCCATGTAACTCAGTGTTGTCTGCAAATTGACAGAGGGTGCCCTTCATCCCCTTGTCCAGGTCATCACCTGGTCAGACTTTGGCCCTTCTGATTTTCTCTCTGCACAACCTCATGACTGCTGTGTAGTCCTCCTGGGTTGCTTGCCCTTCTTCCGAAAGTCACCAACTCACTGTTTCCAGGCAAGTTTCTGCCAAGAAGGCCAATGGTATCCTGGCCTGCATCAGGAACAGTGTGGTCAGTCGGACCAGGGAGGTTGTCCTTCCCCTGTACTCGGCGGTGGTNTCCGAAGCCCAGGCTGGCAAGGTGAGGCTCTGGCCCCTGTGACGTCAGAGACAAGTCCCCAGATGCTCCATTTGGTGGTGCTGTCAACTCAGTGAGGCTCAAGGCAGCAGTGAGTGAGGCAGACAGTGGGAAGGCTGGGCTGAGGGAGGGCCACGGCAGAAGCACCAGCTCCCAGCAGTGTTTCTAAGGCTGGGAAGAGGGTGCAGGGGCTACGAGGATCATCTTGGGCAGGGCAGGTACCGCCTTTGGGGCTGGGCACAGAGGTGCCCAGGGCTGTCAGTCCCAAGGAGTGCCTGTAGGGGTTTGCCCCAGGTATGTGCTCCCATACCCACAGCACTCTGCAACCTTCTCCTTGCTGCCTTCAGGTTCCTTCACCATGTCTATCACCTGTCCCTAGGTCCCTGCATCTCCCGCCCCTGCTGCCCCAGTCACCATCTCTCTGCTATCCAACCCTGTTCAGCCCCTTCCTTCTCTCCCACTCACTCCTTCAGGCCATAGCTCTGACCACCACCCAAACTGTGATTGCACTGGGTATCGTACAATTTGTGCTGATGGCAGATGACCACCAGTGAAAGTCACGGAAGATCTCCTAAGACAGCATGAGGAGCAAAGGTGGCAGGAGATGGCTGAGCTGAAGGAGATGGAGCAGAGGATCCAGGATCAGACTGGACTCACCCTGGAAAGCATGCTCCTCTCTGCCTGTCAGTACTGGTGGTTCTGGGCCTCTGCTGAAATTCTCCTTGTGCTCTTTGGGTTCTACTGGCTGCCCAAGGAGAGGAGCTCCAGCTCTGACAGCAGCTGCCAGTGGGTAACCTCCAGGGACACCCAGGAGCAGACAGAGGAGGAGGATTGGAGAGACAATCCAGACACTCAAGACAAGATCCTGGATAAGGTAGGGACCTCGGGTACTTTTACCAAACCCTCTCCAAGAGCAGCTTGCTGAGGGCTGCATCCAGCCATGAGAGCAGGCAGCACCTACAAATTCCTGAGTGCCCTCAAGGACAACATCACTGACCACCTGGTGCTGTGCCCTTGAGACTACCCACTGTGCACTCTTTCCACCGCAGCTGGGCTCCATGGTGGATCTGCTGGTGAGACACCCCTGTGTCCATGTGGAGCACCTGCCAGAGAACCTGCTGTTCTTCCTCCTGTCTCACCTGAGGGGTGAACCGGAGCCAACAACCCTGATTCCTGCACAGCCTCTGCATCTGCTCCCTGTTGCAGTGCTCCCCATGTGAGGGGGCATGAAAGGGATTTACCCTGTGTACATATGTTATTAAAATTTTTCATTTGTTTTGAGAAATGCTGTGTCTGTGAGTGGGCAAGACTGTGTTGGGGGATGGTACCCCTTGGCTCCCTCTCCCCTCTGTAACCAACACAATCCTGGGCCTTGAAAAATAAGTCCTGTGGAGGCATGATACCTCTGAGAGAATTGAATCTGATAATGAGACTCCTTTTAAGAACAGCCTCATCAATAATTGGGCCAGAGAACATGGCATTGAGTGGGTATATCATATTCCCTATCAGGCACCAGCTGCAGGTACCTGCAGGTACCAATAGAACGGTACAATGGGTTGCTGAAAACCACCTTGAAAGCATTGGGTGGAGGAACTTTTAAAAATTGGGAACAGCATCTAGCAAAAGGCACCTGGTTAGTTAACACCCAAGGTTCCATCATCAGAGCTCGTCCAGCCCAGTCTGAATCCCTACATATTGTAGATGGAGATAAGGTCCCAGTAGTGCATGTCAGAGGTTCATTAGGGAAAACTGTCTGGGTTATTTCTTCCTCAGGAGCAGGCAGACCTACCCATGGAGTTCACAGGTTCACAGGTTATTCTTAGTTGGAAGGGACCCATAGGATCACTTGGTTTTGCCCAGGGACCAGAATTTACATGGTGGATAATGAAAAAGGATGGAAGTACATGTTGTGTACCACAGGGAGACTTAATCATTAATCCATAGTACAGAATATCAGTGTATCATTATTTGTCCAGGATCACTTTTACTATCTGTATATAAATGTATACGTGTGTGTATATATATATATCATATATGTTGTGTATATATATTAATGTGTGTGTAAATTACACTGTATTAGCTTGAACTTTAAATCAGCAATGTGGAATAAGGGGTGGAATGTCATAGGCTGGCATTTTAATGTGCGTGGTGAATGCTTCTTTGTATTTTTGTATTCCATATTGCTGTGTTTTGGGTAGTAATGTCTGTAGCACTTTTTTCACCCCCTCAGTGACAATGGCAGATCCCGGAAAAATGGAATGATGCATTGCAGCAGCAGCAGGGCAGCAGTTCCATAAAGTGGCAGTGGCGGCCCCAGCGGCTCGGTGGTGGCAGTGCTGCACTGACTGGATCTTTTTTTTTTTTTTTTCATTTTTCAGCTTTCCCTGGAGAATTACAGGAACTGGACTCTTTTCCATAGACATATTTAAACTGAAAAGAGATCTCAACCTTCAGGAGGCTTCATATCTGGCCAGGAACTTGGTTCCAGTCCTTTCCCTTCCCCCCTCCAGTCCGGGGAGAAAAACTGAACGGACATTAACAAATAGGGTTTTTTTCTGCTGTTCCTAAGCTCTCTGGAGCAGGCTTTCACTTATAAATCTGTGTAATTTTAGTTAATAATTTTTTTCCTTCTTCTTCACTTCTCTTTGAGGCAAAGAGATTATTATATTGGATTTGGTGGAGGAGGGAAAAATAACGCCAGAATTTTACTCTAAACTTAAACATCATCTCACATTGGGTGGTGCTACTAGAGCTGTCCCAAGTGGTTCACAAGGCCCCAGTTAACCAGACGCCTTTTTGCCCTGGCTGCTTCTGCATCCCAGGCACCTCTTTCCAACAGTGCCCAAACTACCCAGGACCTATCGTTGCCACCTAGCACTGAGGTGACTGGGGAACAGGCATTCTAGGAGTAGCTAAAAGGTCAGATGCACTCCAGTGCCTTTGCCAGCTTTACTCCTCACAAACCACTAGAAGAAAATTAGTCTCAAGATGACAGGGATGTAACAGCAGCACTGACTGCAGCGCTCACCCTGCTTGTCTCTGGGCAGTGCCAAGTTATCAAAGCCTACCAGCATTGCCACTCTCTGCTCTCCCAGTCAGCCTGTCCCACAGCTGAACAAGCTGTGTCCATTTTGGCTTCAGTTCTCCACAGCTCCAGGTCTTGCCCAGGGTCCCAAGCACAGGGACAGGCACAGGGCCAAGAGTCACAGATCGAGGACCACTCTGCCAAGGTATTTCACCAAACCACCGGGGCCTTAGTTTATCTTTCCAGACTCAGCTCTCCTCAAGAAAAAACAGTCAATTCGATAAAAGCCCAGCCCAGACAAGGTCAAGTTACATCTATTTTTTCAGAAACGTATGGGTATAAACTACATGCACAATCTACAGAATTGATAATTAATAGTAATCAAATTATGAAACTAAGGAGAAGCTAATATTAATCCAAAAAAGAGTTAATCTTGCATTCAAAAGATTAAAAAAAACTAGTAAAAAACCTACGGTAGCTTGTTAAAATGAATTACTCTGTCTAATGTTTGCCCTTTAAGTCATTCTAGACGTACTACAATATATCTGCTAGTGTTTTAGCCTCTAGATAACCTGCCTAGTAAATCAAAGCAAAACAGTGCATAATTAAAACCTAGTCTGGTTCAGATTATAGAATATACAATTTATTTTTACAAGTAAGAGGACAAACCCCATAATTCACTTGACATTTCACTACTCTCTTGAAATATAGTCTTTCCACTGGTGAAAATAAACTGCCTAGCAGCTGTGTTATATATTTTACCTAAATGTATATTTTGGCCCATCATGTGTACAGTGTAACAGATTTGTGGCAGTTTTAAGGGGCAGAGACATCCCTACTCAACTTTCACACAGGCAAATTGAGAAAGCATCATAGTAAATGTCATTTGGGTAAACAGAAGAATGGTATGCACCAGTAGGACATTACACTAGTTATCAACTTATTGAGAAGCAACCTTTACCTTGTTTGGATATCCCCATTCCACCCTGCATCTGCAAGACCCCTGTGCTCAGAGTCAGTACGGTATTAACAGTGCAAATTTCACAGCTGACATCCAAATACGCCCAGCATCACTGACCTTTGTAAACATGGGGGTTTGCATCAGGTGGGAATACCAGACATAGCAATAAAGGTTTTGAACTGTGTCTCAAGAATGCACCTGGCCAACATAATGCTCCCCTCAAACTCAGAGGATTTCAGAACAATTCCTAATACATCTGGCTCACTTTCTACTTAACTGTGAGTTTATCGCCCTGCTCCACCCATCCCACTTATACAGCATTAATTTTGAAGGCTCACTGAATCATTGTGTACAACCTTAACTAGAGTGCCAATTCCATCCATTATTCTACAGCTACATAATTAAGCTCATATAATTGCTGGAAGGTGTAAGAAGTGGGAATAGTCTCTGCACATCCTTGTCCTGGTTTTGTGACTCCCATTCCGTCATAGACAGAACAACTGTGTTCTACATTCCTCAGTTATAGGATGACAATTGTGGCACATTTTGAAAGAGTGGCACAACAGTTTTGCCAGCTACAAGCACTAAGATAGTTTATGCAAAGAAAACAAAACATTAATCCAAAAATATCCAGTCACCATCTTCATTACAACAGCCCCTGCCACTGCCTATTATAGCACTTGCTTTTCTGTGACTCAAGGGAAGTCTGTATTACAGTAGATAGAGAAGATACTTTCCTATTGTCACTATGTGCCAATATTTGCATTAACCTTGTCCCCCAGTCCCAACACAGTTCAGCTTACAGCCAGGGATCAGAGCCTGTTATATATCTTTCATGTTCCCTTTGACAAGCAGCTGCTGGGAAAACTTCAGCTGAAAATGAGCACTTGCTTCTGGCTAAATTTTGTAGATTTTCTATATTGCTACCTCAAAAATCTCCTTACAAAGCAGGACTTCTGTGTCCTTACACTATCAGCACTGACAAGTTCTACCATCCAAAACATAAGGGGAGGATGACTATTTTTATCACATGGAAAGCCCAACAGTTCTTAGCAAAACTTACTTTGACCAGAGGACAGTCCTGGGAATCACTGAACCCCAGTGGTTCTGATTTCTCAATAAAGGGTTTATTGCAGACAGGAGCCAAAGGAACCTCTCTCTAGATGAATATGAGGTTATCATACACATGATTTATAAGACTGTATGCATTGAAGAAAATAACTTCTTCTGGTTATGTTTTAGGATTAACAATCTATGGGATGCTCATGCAGCCACAGAAAACTAACCAAGAAGTAGAGACTGACCACAAAACAATCCCAGTGTGAGTCATCATCTTGCAGCATGGTTGTCTTCACACCTGTGCAGTCAAGAGGGCATATACACATCTACAGGCACAGACACTGGCTCCCTTTGCTGTACTCTTTCTTAGAAGACTGATAGTACCAAACACTATTGGTAACATTAAATTGCTTTGTACTAATTGTACTGCAGTGTAGAAAGGAAGATTGCTCCAAAGAGCCAAACATCTCAAGCAAGAAGGGAAGAAACCACAATGACTAATTGGCTATAGTGCATTTATTCCAGTAGGCCAACCAGCTGTGAAAGATAAAATAGCAGTTTTTCATCCTTTGGAGTGCAAGCTTTCATAAGAAGGGAAGCATTGTCAAGAAAATTGTTATCGCTCACAATTTAAAGGAAAGGCTGGGACAACCCCAGAAAATCATTCACGGAAACATAGTCAGTAGCAAATAACCATATTCTATTAGCTCTGTCTTGACATGTACAAGCTATCCTTTTTCCCCTTTTGCATTGTCACATGTTAGTCACACTGTTTCTGTTACCATTGACACCAGCATGTTTTCCATTCATGTGAGCATATCCCTGGCTCATTTCAACCTCCACAGAACCTCCACACCTAACTGGGTGATCTGAAACACCATCAGAGCAGCAGTTAACCCTTGGGATCATGTGGCTGCCAACATATCAGGCAGAGTGCTCCAAATATCCAATGAGTGCTGTCTGAAGATGTAAGCACATAACATCCCAGGCAATGGTGCAATAGAGAATGCTGTATGAGAAACATCCTTGCTCCCTGACCACCTTGCAGGCCTGTCGTGGTTTGACCCTGGCTGGATGCCAGAGACTCACCTACAACCTCTCCTGGAGGAAAAACTGGAAAATAAAACTGGAAAATAAAACTGATCACAGGCAAAAAAGAAAGGCAAAACTATAAGTAAAGAATACAAAGGATTTATTTACTAACTAACAAGATCAGAACTGCGAAGGAAGCATCATTTAAAAGGCAACCTTTCCCTCCACCCCTCCTTCCCTTACCACAGATGTCATATTCCCTTTTTTCACCAGAAGACAAAGGGGGAACATAGGGTAGGGGTAAACCCGGCAAGTTGGTATTTTCTGACCAGATCCAGAGTAGGAACCATCTCTCTGCCCTTCCATAAAGTTCTCTCTCTCNCCTTGAATGCCATGGTAGCACGGAGGCCCAGGCAAGAACTGAGCTGTTAACCCCCTCACTGCCAGAGCAGCAAAAAACCCCTAAACCATAACAAGGCCACACTAAGATGGTTTGGGATAACTTGCATTTGGCTGTCCTCTCTGGTACTCCCTTACCTGGACCATTGGCCTTAAGGGGGACGTGGATCAGGTTGCATTTTCCCCTTGAGAAATACTGTGAGACCCATTTGCCTGGACGTGCAAAGGCTTGGTGTGGCCTCCCATCATACATTCAGGCTACTTCTCCCAAAAATTGTCTCCAAACCTAGTGAGCCTAAAAAATTCAAGCCCCCAAGAGATCCTAGACTTTTACATAACCCTTGGCTGCATTTTGCAATTTTTCCTGTCCAAGCAGATCTTAGAAATACACTTCTACTCAATCTTTACTAAAGAGAAGTCAATGGAAGAGCAAAGACTAATTTCTGCCTCCAAGTATTGGAACAAAACCACTCAAAAGTTGAGCCTTCTCCCAAGCTTTCCTCCGAGGAACTTCAAACTCAGAAGGTACCACCACAAACTAGCATAATTCAACTGTTTGCCTTCCAACGCTAAAGAAATCCCTGTAGGGCAGTTTTGATCTGTCAAAACTAAGCCAGGGATTATGTCTTTCTCAACTTCAGGAGACTGGAGGATTAGTTATTCACACAGTGGAACAGGTAATGCTGCCTGAGAAGCATCCTTGCTCCCTTGATCACCTTGCAGGCCACACTAAGGTCGTTTGGGGCAATTCACATTTGGCTGTCCCCTCTGGTATTTGGAATCCCTAATTCAGGTCTGTTAGCGGTTTGTTTGGGGTTTTTTTCCACACAAAGCACCAGTAAGACCTCTGATAGAGGAGAAATCAGGTTTTTAAGAAAAATTCTTCATTACTATGTTTAAGAAAGGATTTTTTTTTAGTCTCAGCTCAAGAACTGCAAGGCTTTTACTGACACTCCCTAATGCTCTTGTGTTCAGTGAAAAGATGCTTTCTCTGTTTTAATACTGAAAATAAACTATGACACCACCGTGAACCACTTAGGAGCTTAAAATATTTCAGCAGAGATTAGGAGCAGCAAAGGAGACCAGCTGGAGAGCATATCAAGAATGATCCATGTGACAAAGCAGCAAGTGTCTGAGTATGAACCAAGTCTGTGTCTAGCACTTAGGTTTTATGGAAGCAGAAAAGTTGTTCAGTGTTGCAGGAACACAAAAAATGGATGGCCTGGAGAAAACCTTAAGCAGTGACTAATGAGAAAGGAAGGAATTTAGTTCCTGCAAAGCACACAAACCAGTGCGTTCAGGTGAGAATCTGAAGGCAACTTTAAAAGCTCCTGATTACAGAACAGTCTCTACAAAACCTTCATATACTCTGCAGCATATTTCCCTATGCTGGGTCCCGTTCTTGCTGTTTTTAGAAGTGCTTGTGCTGATCTGATTTGTTCCTTTAGTTGACAACCGCCATAAGGCCCCAACTATCCTTGGTGTCATGGTTTAAGCCCAGAGAGTAACTAAGCAGACACTCACTCACTTCCCCACCAGTGGCATGGGGAAGAAAATTGGAAGAGTAGAAGTGAGAAAACTCACGGGTTGAGATAAAGGCAGTTTAATAGGTAAAGCAAAAGCCACATGCACAAGAAAAGTAAAACAAAGCATGCATTCATTCATCACTTCCCACAGGCAGGCAGGTGTTCAGCCATCTCCAGCCTGAACACGTTTACATGTGAAAGGTTTACATCACATGTAAACCTTTGTGAATTGGAAATGCCACAGCTCCTAACATGTCTCTGCTTCCATCTTCTCTGAGCTTTATGTGTTAAGCATGATATCATATGGTCTGGAATATCCCTTGGGTCAGTCAGGGTCAGCTGTCCTGACTCTGTCTGTGCAACCTCAGCCTCCTTGCTGGCAGGGCAGAACAAGAAGCAGAAAAGGCCTTGACATTGTGCAATCTCTGCTCAGCAGTAACTAAAACATCTCTGTTATCACCAGTGTTCTCAGCACAAATCCAAAACACAGCCCTGTACCAGCTACTGTGAAAAATTTGAACTCAACTGCAGCCAAAACCAGCACACATGGAGAAGGCAGCCCATACATTTCAAAGCAACTGAAATGCTAATTAGCCATGCACAAAACTAATTGTGACATAGTACAGTCAATAGACACAAAAGTGAGCCTTAATTGAGCTGAACTAAGAGCCTATAATAGGTGAGGTACAAAAACTCAGAACTCAGTGCAGTCTGTTTTTTCCAGCTTGTCTTAAGTAGGTTGGATAAGCCTACAGTACAAAACCCTCTGCAGCATGGACGCTGTGAACAAACATCAGACTGAAATGGAAATCTGCATTCTGCCACCTGACTCTCATAAGGCAACACCCAGAGAAAGTGCCCTGCAGTGAGGGTTGGCACAGCTTCCTCTCCTGCTCTTCTCCCCACAAGAATCACTCTCTGATGGACAGAATAAGGTTGAAGAGCAGCTTGCTGCATCCTGCAGACATAGCCCTTCCCCTTGCAGTGGAAAATTCCACTGTGGGCACTCAGCTGCTCATTAATGGAAACTACCCAGTTATTTCAACCCTCACAGGTGTGGTGGGCAGTGGCTGTCTGGCTCACCATGCTCAGCTGCCATTTCCAGGCAGCAGAAGAACAACTTCATATAAAACATTCCCATGCAAGGCAATATCACAAGCTAAAACAATACTGCAAATTATTGATCCTTTAAGACATGCCTCAAAAAAACAAAATGGTTTAAAGAGTAACTATTTAATGCAATATAGCTCAGAGAGTATTTTAGGTAGTAAAACTAATGCCATTTTTACAGTAACCTTTTGTACTACCAGGTAATCTGACAGGGTATTTTCATTTGGTTTCCTAACTTGCTTATGCTGCATGTGCTTTAACCTTGCAATCTGTTTCCTTCAGAGACTACTCACTTGTTCAGAATTAGGCCCATGTCGGGATTTTTCTGTGGAAGTAGTGTCAAAACACACTCCCTCTTCATGCAACACCGGCTGTCAGAAGTATAGCTCTGCTAAGTCAAGCTGGGAACTCTCTTCTCTCTCACAGACTACCCACTCCTTGAAAAAACAGTTACTCTTGCACATCTGTAGCATTTTGAGACATCTTTACAACTCCATGTCTATTACAAGGGAAAACACAGCACACTGAGCTGCCAGGACTGTTAAGTCTAACCCACACAGGGCACATGTCCCAGCCACATGCAGCTCACCAGATTCTGCTTAACAGGAAAGACACAGGACAGGTTTCTAACTGTACCTTGCATACAAAAGTTGGTGAACACCCAAAACTAACAGCCTACTTATATCTATTTGCTTTGAGAGAGAATTCGTGTTTCATTCTGAAGCCCTTAAAATGTGAAGCAACAGACTCCCTTTCTATCTACTGCATCTAACTTGCAGAAGCCCTAAGCCAACTTCGTGGTGCTCATAGGAAACATCAATCCAGTATAGTACAAGGGGCTTCCCACCAAAATCAAATATATTTCATTGTTTGAAAATTCTAGATTTGTTCTCCTAGCCCCAGCAGCTTAGAAATTGATTGCCATGTACTAGTGAGAAAGAAAAGCCAACCATTTGCACAGATTCTGTCCTACTTTAGTACAAGCTAATACGAAAATCAATGCTGATAGCAGCCAGAAACAATTGCAGTATGTCAAAGGAAGAAAATGCCTGAAAGCTCTACAAGTGTGGGAAAGAACTAGCTTGGAGGAGCACATGGAACATTAACTGTCTTCTCCTTTAACTACCAGAATTATTTTAGACCCTTAGGAGCAGGTAGCAACTGGCTGGTATCTCTCTCCTAGTCAGACATTTGAGTAAAAATAAGTTATCAGAAATGAATATATTATATTATTTTCTTCACAGCCTGAAGACAGGCATGAACCTATGTAAATATTCCCCATGCCTGCCACCAGCACAGGATCAACAGGTGGATTCATAAAAACACTTGGATTTAAGATTGTGTTCTGCCAAACCTCCCATTCCTACCACCAACAGCTCCAATCTGACTGCCCCAAGAGATGCTTTAGGATTCCTCTGCACAGGCTGGTGCATGCACAGCTCATCAATGAGATTAATTGTCACAAGGCAACAAAAGAAAGATCAGGGTGAAATCAGATCTGTCCCTGAGTAGAGAGAAGAGGAACAACTGGCTGTGAAACTGACTGTCTGCACATCAGGTCATATAATTGGACTGTCAGTTACCTTTCTTCCATTAAATATTATGCAAGTGTCCAGGATGATTAAGTATTACAGCTGATAATCCAGTCTCTGTCCTTTAGAGGCCTTGCACCAGTATGGCTCCCAGAGGCTATCCACATTGATGCCAAGAGGCAGTATGCTGAATGCAATTGAAAGAGCAGCTGCACAGTTTCATGACCAGCATCACTATCTGAACCACATGTTAAGAGCTAGTTC
>WEKX01007094.1:32574-56772 GCA_013390025.1 Pitta sordida
TTCAACATTTGCCCCCAGCTTAGTATCATCTGCAAACTTGCTGATAATGGATTGAATTCCCTCGTCCATGTCGTCAATAAAGATGTTGAACAGTACTGGGCCCAACACTGACCCCTGTGGGACTCCGCTGGTGACTGGCCGCCAGTCCAATGTTGCACCATTCACCACCACCCTCTGAGCTCGCCCTTCCAACCAGTGTGTAACCCAGCATAAAATGTTCCTTTCCAGCCCGTGCTTTACAAGTTTCTCCCGAAGCTTATTGTGGGAAACCGTGTCAAAGGCTTTGCTAAGGTCCAAGTACACAACATCCACAGCCTTTTTGCCATCAACCAGTCGAGTCACTGGATCATAAAAGGAGATCAAGTTAGTCAGGCAGGACCTGCCTTTCCAAAATCCATGCTGACTAGATCCAATGGCAATTGAAAGAGCAGCTGCACAGTTTCATGACCAGCATCACTATCTGAAAAACATGATAAGAGTAAGCTCAATGTCACAGGCTCTAGCTGACAGCAGGAGGCTTTTCTGAACAACCACACCATTCTGCTAGCAACAGCCCACATACTCCAAAAGTAGGGAGGGCTGATTTGAAAATCACCCACCTGCCTTTTCATTTTCCCCAGGTACCGAGCTGTGTCACTCATCAGGGCTAATAAGATATCAGTGCTGTAACACCCTAGACCAGGAGCCGCACACTCCACTGGAAGTATTACTTTTAAAAATACATTTAATGCTTTAAAAGATTCTGATTAACTGTACTTTTGCAAAGCCTTTATATGGTTACTATCTCAAAGTCACTTAAAGAGAAAACACTAACATGCTTTCCCAAGAGATTGCTTTTAATTTACTCAGAAAATAAACATTTTGGCAAAAGGTCTCAGAGGGAACATATAACCAAGGAATAAACATTCAACAAAAGCACCCAGCACAAAGCAGTCAGTAACCCTTCGGTTTTAAGTTACACAAGGAGATTAAGAAATAGTAAAGAAGAGAAGAGAGATTTTAAAAGTAAAGGAAGAAGAGATTAGAATAACAGAATTAAATACCTACCACTGAAGAATCCAGTGGAAGCCACATCACAATGGCACTACCAACACAAGTTGATTTGCTCCACGCCAAGTAATTACATAATCTAGTCAGATTTGAATCTGGTATCTCACAGGTGTCACTCACTAATTCTCACCAGCAGGCAAAGAACAACTATTATTAGCTTCTCACCTGTGTTTGGTAACATGTCTGCAAGAAGGCAAGACAGGAAATACAATTACTGAAAAGCCAGGTGTTTAGGAGATTCAGAGGCTTATGTGCCTGTGTATATAACCACATCCACCACAGTTCTTCAAGCATTGCTGCTCAGTAGCTGTTCTATCTCTTATGTGCAAGACCAGACATCACTAACACTGCCATCATTCAGCTATTACCCAGTTCGCCCAAAGCACTCCATGGCTGTCCACGGTTATGTCCAAAAGGTGCACAGTCACTTAAGGGGCACTGTACATACGAATACATGGCATGTCTTGTGGCGATGCTGCATTGGGTCTCAGTGGCCGCCTGGGATATAGTGCAGCGTGACCCTTCCACTGTAGGGACTAGGCACGGAGACACACAGGACCGGCTCAGGAGCCGGGCACAGTATTGCAGGACTGTAAACCCGAGGCTGAGCCGGGGAAACCCCGAGCCCTCCCTCCGTCCCCTTCCCGGGGGAGCGGGGCCTGGGGTGGGGCCCATCCCGCCTCACAGGGAGAGCCGTCACCACCCCTCAGCAAAGCAGAAGCAGAGCACATGCGCTGGGTATGAAATCTCGCAGATCCCCAGAGCCAGACTGCAAAAAAATTGCTTCACAAATGGGCGAGGTCGTGAAGGAGAAGTCGCGATACAGAGTACATTCACTGTATTTACCAAATTCCTGGCATAAGCACAGGCTTCGTCCTGTCCCCCCTTTCATTTAATCTCCTTAACCTGAAGCCTAAAGTCACTACTGTCATTGCTTCCAGGGTATCACCTAGGACCTGTGTTTGAAAAGGCTCCTTAACTCTTTGCAACACAGGTGCTTGAAACTTTTCACAAGGCGAGAATAGCTTTTTCCCAGCTCACAATGCCCCGTGTGTTCAGGATAGTCCACATCTTCGCACAGAAATGCATACATCATTCTCCTTCTGCTAAGCACTCACTGAGAAGCCAAATACCTCTTTTATCTTAGACCCACAGACTTTCTTGACTAGTGAAAGTCATAGAAACTGTAAGATCACTTCTAAGCAAGAACATGGCATAAAGCTACCCAGAGGTGGAAAACGTTCTCCTGACTTAACTACAGGAAACCATAACAAGAACAAATGCGTTTTACATATGACAATACAGAAGACTGCCACTTATCCGTGGTCCACATCCCTGCAGTTTCAATAATGCATGACTCATTCTTCAGCAAAAAGCAGTGCCATTCACAGGTGCAGAAAACACTGCAAAGGAAGACAGCTCATGAATATGTAAATTGGTCTAGTCCAGGAGCCACTGCAGGCGGCAAAGGGAAGGAGTCGCACAGTGCGCAACCTGGCTCGGCCCTGCCGGGAATCGTTTAATGTAAACATGTGTTTTTGTGTGGCTGGAATTGTTCTCCACTGGGTTGCAGGACAGGGCTGCCACCGCATGTGTCTGTGCATGAGAGCGGGACATACGCCTCCATGACGGGCAGGCACCTGCGTCTCCCACTCTAGTTTAGTAAATATGCTTCCCATGAAAGAAAATGAATAATTAGCCACAACAGGAACTTCTGAAAGAACTCAACAGCATAAATTCCTCAGGTCCTCCCTAAAATACATTTACCTTTTTTAA
Organism: Pitta sordida; assembly: GCA_013390025.1. Classification (NCBI taxonomy): domain Eukaryota; kingdom Metazoa; phylum Chordata; class Aves; order Passeriformes; family Pittidae; genus Pitta; species Pitta sordida. The sequence continues at coordinate 35,401 of WEKX01007094.1, forward strand.
ATCAAGTAGACCACCTTTGCTGCACTGTCCCAACATTAACACAATTTTAAGATCACATGTATCAACATTTCAGGCTTATTTCTCTCAGTGGTTTTGCCAAAGCCAATACATAAGATAAAAAGCAATTAAACACTAATATAGGATCATAAAATATTCTGAATTGGAAGGGACCCACAAGGATCATCAAGTCCAACTCTTAAATGGCACCACTGACTCCCTGGCAGGAACCAAACCCTCAATCTCCCACATGAGAGGCAGGGACACTCACCACTGTACTAAAGTGGATTTTAACACAAGTCAGTCAGACATGTTGCCACACTACAAAGAAGGAATCAGATACAATGCCCATCTAAATCCATCCCTTTTTACTGACCTTTGGCATGTGCACAGCATTTCTCACAGTTCCAGCAGTTAGAGGATCAGGAGCTTTCATAAGGAAGTCTACAATGGAATAATTAACTGAAACCAGAAGTTTGATGTATAAACAAATCCCCTGGAAGTTAAAAAGCAGAATAAAAAAGGTTATTAAATCTGGAGGGAAAACAAAACAACAAGCACACACTTTAAAAAATAAATAATATAGTCTGATGACACTACTAGTTTTAATTTGTAAATCAATATGCACCTGAAGTGGCATTCTTAGAAGTTTTGAAGTCTGAAATTTCAACATATTCTGAAATTGGAGCCTGCTGAAGAGATGGAAACAGACTACCAGCTGACAGCGCACAGCCTTTGAAAACAAAAATGAGAAATTGTGAAAACTGGGGTTTCACTTTAAAAACAAACCCAACCAATCTAAAGCCAACACACACACAAAACCCCCTTAGAATGGAAAAACAGAAGCAGTTCTATGAAAAAGATGTCAGTAAGTGGAAGTCCCACACAATGCTAAGAGTTTTCTAAGACATGCATTACTTTCGATAGTTTGGAATTTTTTTATTATCATTTTAACCCAAGACTGAAAACACTGTAAAAACTAAACCAAGGCCTATTTAAGTAAAATGATGTGGGTTTTTGCTAATCTAAGACCTGTCCTGGGCAAACTCATGGAACAGATAGTCTTGTGTGCTATTACGCAGCAACTGCAAAACAACCATGAGATTAGAACTAGTCAGCATGGATTTTGGAGAGGCAGGTCTTGCCTGACCAACCTGATCTCCTTTGATGATCTGGTGACTCGACTGGTGGACAAGAAAAAGGCCATGGGTGTTGTGTACTTGGACCTTAGCAAAGCCTTTGACATGGTTTCCCATAACAAGCTTCGGGAGAAATTCATAGAACATGGACTGGATAGAAGCATTTTATGTTGGGTTAGGAATTGGTTGGATGGACGAGCTCAGAGAGTGTTGGTGAATGGTGCCACATCCAGCTGGCAGCCAGTCACTAGTGGAATCCCACAGGGGTCAGTGTTAGGCCCAGCACTGTTCAACATCTTTATTGACGATATGGATGAGGGAATTGAGTCCATCATCAGCAAGTTTGCAGATGATACCAAGCTGGGGGCAAATGTCGAACTGCCGGAGGGTAGAAGTGCCCTTCAGAGGGACTTTGACAGACTAGAGAAATGGGCAGACTCCAACAGTATGAGATTTAACAAGACTAAGTGCCGGGTTCTTNAAGCAACCTCAGGTTCACACTGAAACCACCTGCAGCTTAGTGTCAATATCACGTCACTAAACAGGCATTTGTGGCTACACAGACGAACCTCCCAGCCCTCAGCCTCAGCACTGAGGAGAATAGGGTCACAGCCTGTTAAGTTCTGAATATTTTGGAGAAGGGGAATAAGGAATCACTGCTCCATGTCTCCTGTAATAAAGGAATGGTGGGGCAGCAATTAAAAACCTGGTGCTACATGGGAGAAAGAGCGAAGACAAAAAGCTCTTGGGGGAGGGGAGCTTAGACCTAAAACAGAAGTTTTAGGAAATTCCTAACCATCCATTTTCTTCAGCTTGAGAAATGACTCCAAGGAAATACAGGCTGGCCCTTTTTCCTCGGCACAGAATGAGCCAACACATGACTGGACTGGGTGTTGCATTACCCAGAGTGGCTGCTATTGTGTTATGTCCTTCATTCTTAACATCCAGGATGGTGAGTATCTGTAAAATAAGAAGCAGCATGAGGCGTTTATTACCTGCCTTTTCTCTGGATAGCACTGGCTTTTGAAATCCACACTGTTTTTAGTGTGACTCAGTGCATCAAAAGTCTTCTAGAAAAGCTAAGAAAGGAATGTAAAACCAAGACTGAAGAGGGCACATGAAAGAAAACTTACTGAAGAATTAGATTATCAACAGAAGTTTTATAAAAAATAATAACCTCCAGCAGCTTCTGGCATACATGTGTATTCTTAGGTTCAAGTAAATTTATGATTTTATCTCCTTTGCACTATCTTTGTAATACAGAGTCGTCTAAATTAAAGTTTTCTAGTCAACAGGTAGTTCTAAGATATGGATTGTGTTTTGAGTTACATATCACAAACTAAGAAAAAACATATTATTACAACAGAGTAAAGGTCTCCTCTTTGGCTCACTTGGAAATTAACATTGTTATTTTTTGACATTTGATGCAAAATTACACAGAAAATGATGAGAATTTCAAACATTTAGTGTGCTGTCTCCTGTGAAATCCAGTTTAATTTTCAAAGCAACATACCATGTCTTAAACTGCCTTATCATGTTAGCTCACTTTTCCTGAGTAAGTAATTTGGAAATGGGCACTCCACACATAAAAAACAAGGCTAAAAATGTAATGGATTAGATTCGGGCTTTATACAATAGCAGGACAAAGAGAATTCCCACTATTCTCTCAGCCTCAGTAAGATGGCCGCCTAAACTGATGGGCTTGTTTTCAAAATCAAACAGAAAAAATTAAATTTAAAAAGTAGGTACATCAATACATCAACCTACAGTAGCTTTTACAGGGTTTTAAAACAGCTACTTACAGCATTTGTCATTAAGCAAATGCATGTCAGGACTTCTCAGTGAGCTTTTCTGCCTGACATGCACTAGCTCTCAGCCTACTTTCAAAAAAATACCAAATAGTTCTCCAAAACATAGGTACTGAGCATTTTAGAACAGCACCAGGAGTTCACTGCCCAAAGAAAGCATAAGGCTCTTTCACCTTGCCTGAATCAATAACAAACACAACATCACTGTCTGTTATGCTGGTTTCTGCAATACTGGTAGAAAGAATCTGCAGAGAAAGGAAAAGAAATAAGCAACCCAAACTCTGGGAACTGTAAAAGCAAAGACAACAGAAACCAGTGTGATGTCTGACGGAGGTCTCTGATACTTGCAGTTCTGCGGATGCCACAGGGGGGACTTTCAAGCACTTTCTTCTGATCCAAAATCTGCACACTCGAATGATGCATGAAAAGTTGGTAGACATACTTACAGACATATTTAGATATACCTATGTCTAAATTGCACGCAGTCATTTCAAGGTGTTTTTTTTGCTCCTCTCCACACAGAGGAGTCTGTCTTCACTGTAATGCAGCATCCATAAATATCCTTCCATTGCTTAGTTACTTGCAGACTGTAAATAGAAATGTTGAGGTGTGGCTGTTTCTAACAAAAGCCTTCTGAACAGTTAATTCTTGCAAATCACAAACTCCTGTGAAGTTCAGTACCTCTTTTTCCCAGCACAATTACTTCTTCCCACCCTAGTGCTTGCTATAGCACCTGTTTTCCTTTAAGCCATATTAACTTGTACTAATACATTCCCATCATGTAATTCTTTATTGAGTGAATCTCATTTCAGTTTTAATGTATTTCCCCTGGGACTACTGACAGAAAAGCAAGCCAACTGATGAGCCCTAAACTAATGTGAGCTTCTAGTCCAGCGATCAAATCCTATCTGTTTTTCTCTTCACACATGCCACAAAGAGGAGAATCATTACGTATGGTTCAAAGGCAAGTTACATTAAATTAACATTTAAAAAATCAAAGTAAATCCGGAGTAGATAATAAGGGCTTTGATTTTTAACTGTAGAAGTTGAAGCAATTTTTGCAAACAGAAAAATTCCTTCTGATCGTGTTTTAGATCTTCAGTTACCCCTACAGTACAAATGTACTTTCTCAGGCCACACATGTTATATTAACCCCACTGGCTGGGTGTGTATCCTGAATTCCCAATCAGCCTCTGACAACACAGAGCCTCCAGGTAATTCATAATATTCTTCTCTCTGCTAATCCTCCACTGTTTGGTAACCTTTATTCTGTGCAGAACGAAGAAGCATCTGATCAGAGAAGATGCCCTCAGGTTAGAGGAACAGATATTGAGCTCCATCAGCAAACCCCCACTGGGCTTCCAGGCTCATCTCTCAGCACTGCCTTAAGCAGAAGGAAATCTCTTGTTTATCTATCTATCTATCTATCTATCTATCTATCTATCTATCTATCTATCTATCTATCTATCTATCTATCTATCTATCTATGCATCTATCCATCCCAGAAAGCTTTTAATGGAGGGTTACATCCAGAAACTCATTATTCTATTCACACATCCTTTTACTGGCTTTTTTCCCTCTGTGCGAAACAAGATCTACAAGCAAGGATCAAGTTTGGCTATGCTGATTTTTTAAGATTTTAAACCTTTTAGCACAGAAATAACCTGAATCAAGATTTTGAAAACAACTCTAAGAGCTTCTTAATATGATTGAATTTGAACTGTGTTTCAAAATCTGACCTCCCACTACCATAATTTTGAATGTTGTTGCCTCCTCTTTCTTCTAACCTTGCTTTTGTTTCAAGCTTAAAATTGTACCACATCACATCAGTGCTTTAAATCATCACAGTGCTCCAAAATGAATGTGAACATAGCAACACAACACTGGTGAGTACAAGCACTACTTTTTCCATTTTAAATCTGCAGTTTTTCTAAATCTTACTGTGCCTCTCTGATTACTCTATATATACTTTTCCAAGTACAGGACTTGCAAGAGGCCTGACATCTTACCTGAGGAGCAAAACATTTTCTATCTTAGAACATACTTCACTTTCAAAATGAGGTGACAAAAAAGGGAATAGCACAGGTCTGAAGAACATTCAAGTAAGAAGACATCCTACAAAGACTGTGAGAGTTTAAAAAATCCTACAACTATTGCTCACCATTTTTATCCATTACTGTAAAGTACAAATACATAATTAAAATTACCTCTTTCCAGATAATAAACATGCCAATTCAAAGAACAAAAACCTATTCATATTGCTGCCTATAATGCTTGAGGCTATGAAGTCACAACAGAATGCCAAACCCAACAGAGATGAATAAGGCAGTAGTAACTATAGAAAATTACTATTCTACATTCTTCAGAGGAGAGAATTATAGCTGGTCATGGATTTTGAAAATGTGAAATGCTTGCAGCATACTACACCTTGCCATTTTTCTCTAATTTTATATTTAGTGCAGTAACTTGGGACTATCCATATATAGCGGAGACCAGCTAAGGAGAACATGCTGCAGAACGCAGTTTTCATGCTGCCTGGCTCTTGAAAACATAACAATCAGTGCAAAACATTATGTAATGCTTTAATGGTGCTCAGATGTGCAGCCATGATGTAGGGACACCTTCCAAAGTCACAGCAGCAGTGCAGTGGTTTGTATCCAGGAAGTCTCATCCCGACAATAATGGAAGCATTTATGTACCCTGAAGTATAGAAGTTACAGTGATGACTGTTCTATTTGTAAGGCAATAAAAACGTAGCCATGCTAGGACTCACACCAAACTATGTGATAACTGACAATACATGTTTTCCTCAAACATCCAAAAAATAATCCACACTTGGTATGCTGTGCAAATATATCAATTGCTTGATTAACAGCACTGTAACTGATCTACTTCCAACCCCCTGCCATGGGCAGGGACACCTTCCACTAGACAAGGCTGCTCAAAGCCCCATCCAACTTGACTTTGAGCACTTCCAAGGATACCACAGTTTCTCTGAGCAACCTGTCCCAGTGACTCACTACCCTCATAGTAAAGAATTTCTTCCTAATACAATCAGCCCTCTTGCACTTCGCGCCCCCCCATATTGCGGCTTCAGATCTTAGTGGCATGATTTTTTAGCGATGAAGGAGGCCCCTTTTTGCAACTGCGCATGCGCGACCTGCTGTGGTGGCGGCAGCAGTGGTGGCAGGACCACTCCCCCGGAGACGCCGCAGTGCAGTTATGAAACTGTGACCCTGGCTGAGCCAAAAAGGGGTTTTTCCCAGCATGGGGTGGCTGCAAGTGCCTGAAAGGGCTGACACAAACACTGATACACAGCAACACAGTGCCGAAACAGTGCCAGGAGGCATGTGAGGGTGCAGGGCAAATTTGCATATTAATGAGCTGCCATTCAATACAGAAGTAGGGCTTTGCGGTACTCAATTAAGACCATGGGTCCGTGATATAGGAGACCTGACTGTATCTAATCGAAACTTACTCTCAGTTTAAAGCCATTTCCCCTTGTCCTGTCACCACATGTCCTTGTAGAAGTTTCTTTCCATCTCTCTTGAAGACCCCCTTTAGATACCGGAAGGTGCTGTAAGGTCGTCCCAGAGCTGCTTCTTTTTCAGGTGTCTTTCAGCCTGTCTCCACAGGAGAGATGTTCCAGCCCTCTGATTATCTTTGTGGTCTCCTTTAACTCACTCCAACAGGTCCATGTCTTTCTTATGTTGGAGGACCCAGAGCAGTACCTTGGGTGGGGTCTCACCAGAGTTGAGTAGGGAGGCAGAATCACCTCCCTGGACTTACTGGTCATACACCTTTTGATGCAGCCCAGGACACAGTTGGTTCTCTGGGCTGTGGACAATCATTGCCTGCTCATGCTGAGCTTCTCATCCATGAACACTCCAACTCACCTCCTTCTCCTCAAGGCTGCTCTCAACACATTCTCTGCCCAGCCTGTATTTCTGCTTGGGACTGCCCTGACCCACATCCAGGGTCTTGCACTTGGCCTTTTTGATCTTCATGAAATTTGCACAGATACAGCTCTGAGGTCCCTCTGGAGGGCATCCCTTCCCTCCACAAGCCATAATTTCAGGTTTACACTGTTGTAGCAAGACGAATGTTGTGCACTATGAACCAAGGCTGGCAATCTATTTTTCAGTCTAATTTCTTAGTCTGGTAATATTTTACTTTGCTTTTGGATTATGTTTGCAATGAATAAAGTCTTAACTACTGCAAAGAATTAAAACATCATTTCAGTCATTTATCATGTGTAAAGCAAAGTTCCTGTGTATTGAAAAAAAACAAAAGAGACAGATTTGCATGGGTGTTGTCTCCCTAACAGTTACTTACGTTGTTTCCAGGTTTCTTCATAGAAAACCTTTTACTAGATAAATGCAATTCAGTGTACTAAGCCTTTATTTAAAAAAAAAAGTTTTGAAACTACGAAGACCTTGTTAATCTCAAGTTCAGTCCCATATTATACTTAAAAACATATTATATGTTGTTTTGAATCAACCTGCAAGGGTAATGGTTACTCGCTTACTCTAAGTCCTCTACTTGTCATTTTTAGCACTAGTGGAGGAAGCTGTCTGGTAGGAAGCAACTTTTAGTTGTAGAAGCATAACCTAAGCCCTGCATGTGAGAATCAAGCTTTGTAACATGCTCTGAGTACAGCCACAGGCTCACGAATCTAAAAGCCCAGACGCTAATTAATTTTTTCTTCTGTGCTTGTTATGGACCAATGCAGTTTAATCACAAAATAAAACTGAGAACGTGCTGAGAGTCTTCCACAAGACCCGAGGCTTCAACACGGGTTATGTGTGCTTAGATCTCCATCTAGTGGGGAGCTGCAGGTTTTGGCTCCTGGCTGAAGTGGGTAGGATTTCTGGGCCAGCAGTGGAGCATTAGCACTGCTCTGTCCACACATTTGTTAAGGAAATTTTTCCTGTCTGATCATCCCAGGAGCCAGAGAGAAAACTTTCAAGGCATTTAACCACTGTTCTTACCAGTAACAAACACAAAAGAATTAAGGATACCAAGACTGCCATAGGGCAGTAATCATTATCAATACAATATCATGAAGTATTCTCAAAAGTCAGTTGTTCATTGGCTAGTTATCGTTTAAGTACTCACTTAATGTGAGAATGGTGTACCTAGTTTTCCTTACCTAAAACTGTAACAGCAAAATTAGATCACAGTAAGGTAGTATATAGTCCCTCCCACTTAGGTTCTTATTTGGCTTTTTGTGAGAATATCTTGATTAAGACTTGATCCCTAGGTTGTGTATCATGTACCTGTACGGAAGGTGAGCTGGGCTGATTCCACTGAACATACTACCTGCACCCTTCAAAACCTTTCTGCACTTACGTAGTAATTTCCAATTAGTGCACGCACATATTTTTTATATATATTTTTTTAATGTTCTATTTGTCATGAAGACTGTGGATTTTATGATGAAAGCAATTTCCTTGCTATCCCTGAAGACTTATACAGCTGATTGATTATATATTCACTATAAAATTAACACCTCCAATTTAATTGATGGTAGCATGTTGTATTAAGGCATGACATCTTTCAGCAAGGCTTTTTACTCCTCCTGTTTCAGCCCTTGTTGTTGGAAATGTTTCTGCCCAGCTGTCTACTATCACTAGCAAATGCTTGTGCCCGGCCATGGGTGGCATGTTTGCACAATTTATTTGCAGTTACTGAAAATGGAGGTAGGCATATGGTCACTCACCTAAGTCTGAGCTTGGTCAGAAACTCGAGAACTTCAGGAAGTAGTCAGCTGTTCTGGGTTCTTTTTGCAGTGGTACAAATTCCAGAAGCTAACTTTTGTACTTGGGTAGCTATTACATCTGTCCCTCCGAGGGCTTTATCATGAAATCATCCAGAACAGTGAGTAATACATCTTTGGCAGAATCAGCTTTCCCACAACTGACCACATACCATCACCATTCTGAGTTAGCTCCCACTTGTTCCAATTGTTTCTTTTCCTCTGTTGAGCAGTCCTTCTCATACATAATCTTAGTGTGTCAAATTTGGCCATTCATTCTGGTTAACCATCAGGACCACAGTGTCCCAGAGGCTGCCTGGCTGCAGCCTCTGCAGCTGCACCATCGAGGGCAATCCCTCTATAAATTTCTGTAATGGGTTGGGCAGCATCTTACAGCACTTGCTGCAGGTATAACTGAGCTGATTCTAGTAAATTTTGTATTTCATCTGCATTACTTTCCTCCCTGCTGATGTGAAAAACACGCTTTCTGTAACATTCCTGTTGCATGACACACCCCAAACGCTGCACCTGTCAAGGATACTGATTCTGCTCCTTGTGCACTCACAAGTTCACACAAGTTCACAAGTTCCTCCGAGTTGGAAGGGACCCAGAGGATCATCTAGTCCAACTCCCAAACAGCCTCCCACCAACTAGACCATGTCACTAAGCTGCTCATCGAGTCTTCTCTTAAACACCTCCAGGGATGGTGACTCCACCACCTCCCTGGGCAGACCATTCCAATGAGCGATCATTCTCTCTGTGAAAAACCTCTTCCTAACATCCAGTCTAAACTTCCCCTGGCGTAGCTTAAGGCCGTGTCCTCTCGTTCTGGTGTTGGCAGCCTGAGAGAAGAGATTCATACCCACCTGGCTGTAACCCCCCCTCATGTAGCTGTAAACAGCAATCAGGTTGCCTCTGAGCCTCCTCTTCTCCAGGCTGAACAACCCCAGTTCCCCTAGCTGCTCCCCACAGGGCTTGTCCTCCAGTCCTTTCACCATCCTTGTCGCCCTTCTCTGGACCCTCTCAAGCAGCTCAACATCCTTCTTAAACTGGGGAGNGAGTTTCTCCTGAAGCTTATTGTGGGAAACTGTGTCAAAGGCTTTGCTAAGGTCCAAGTACACAACATCCATGGCCTTTTCATCGTCAACTAGTCAAGTCACCGGATCATAAAAGGAGATCAGGTTGGTCAGGCAAGACCTGCCTCTCCAAAATCCATGCTGACTAGTTCTAATGTCATGGTCATTTTGCAGTTGCTGCGTAATAGCACACAAGACTATCGGTTCCATGACTTTGCCTGGGACTGAGGTCAGGCTGACAGGTCTGTAATTACTAGGATCATCTTTCCTGCCCTTCTTGTGGATGGGTGTCATATTAGCCAATTTCCAATCTTGTGGTACATCCCCAGTAAGCCAGGACTGTTGGTAAATTATGGAGAGTGGCTTAGCAAGTTCATCTGCTAGTTCTTTCATCACCCTCAGATGGATCCCCTCCAGCCCCATGGGTGCTGGAAGCGGTTTTTCTTCCATTACCTGTCCCTGGTCCACCTCAGCATACTCAAACTATTCCTGTCCCTGCAGGAAGTAGGATGAGCCACTCCAAATAGATCAGGGTTATGTAAGGGAACATTGGTGAAGTCCACCTGTGGTTTACATGAATACGTATCACCAAAGTTCACCTTAGTTTTGAGGCTAGAGTTGGCTACTTTGGGTTTCTTCAGAAATGGTTCCATAGAAGCGTCTGTTGCTTCCCAGAAATTAAACCTGGCCCTCAGGGAGAAAAGATACTCCACACAGCAGCTGTGAATATACACTGTTATGGCTTTTTAATATTCCCCCTTAATTACCTGAGAGAAGCACCAAATGCCCTAAATTGGAATGTTTATGAATGGCATGCATAGCACAGCTCCATATGCAAACAGCATACTCCCAAGAGAAGAGCTGTGTGCACAAGTCCGAGTAAAAGAAAAAACAACAGGTTTCAAACTAATAGTGACTATGTCAGCATTTTGCTTGGGGGGAAAGAAGATTCTCAGGCAGCATCACTACAAAAAAGAAATTTCCCCATAAAATACGAGGCCAAAATACTCTCCAGCCCTGAAAGGGAACACCATTTATGTCATCACTTTGCTTTTCCTTTTACAATGCTCTTGGTCTAAGATGTGCAACACTTTATTGATGACATGGACGAGGGAATTGAGTCCATCATCAGCAAGTTTGCAGATGATACCAAGCTGGGGGCAAATGTCCAGCTGCCGGAGGGTAGGAGGGCCTTTCAGAGGGACCTTGACAGACTAGAGAAATGGGCAGGCTCCAACAGTATGAGATTTAACAAGACTAAGTGCCGGGTTCTTCACTTTGGACGTAACAACCCCATGCATNGGCTCAGAGATATGGTCTAGCTGGTGGGGAGTTGGACTAGACGATCCTGAGGGTCCCTTCCAACTCGGAATGGCCTGTGAACATGTGAACTTGCATAGTAAAGAATAACATTATAATTGGGCCTAAAGTCACTTGACAGTTTGATTAGTAGGAGCAAGACACCTGGAAACAAGACACCTTTATAAATCTAGACAAGTGCAGTAAATGTAGCAGGTGTGCACACTGTTTTTCCTGTAATAAAGATTTTTATTTAACAGCAAGTATTTTCTGCGAGCTTGACATGCTGAAACCTTGTGAATGTCTTTTTTCTGTGATGTTTGACTTGTCAGCCAACTTGGGTTTGTTTCTGTAGGCAGTTAAAGATTTGAAAAATATACAGTTGGGTAGATTCAAGGTATGCAGGTGAGTGGATGGTTTCCAATAGAACAGAGATAAAGCATGAAAGCCTCTGAAGACTCAGTTGTCATGTCTTTTAAGTGTATCTGGCAAACCACAAGGATGGGTAAAGAGTGCCCAACTCCATACTGATAAATATCAGAAGGGCCACTTTGATCCTTCATTGCTGTGCGTAAGCATTTCAGGTTAGTCCTGCTCATCATAAGACGCCTTTACCTAGTTGTTGACCCCTTATGCAGTTGTTGACTGCATAAGCAAGCTGCACAGTATTCCTCAGCCACTCCAGGCGCAGAAGTTGTTTAATCTTTTGAGTGCAGAATCACTACCTGTCAAAGTCCTCTGTTACACCTCCATCTGCTAAAAACCACTCTGGATACTTCAAATTACCAGTGCTATTCTAGGAAATAAAACAAAGGGCATGATGGGCTTACCTTACTTGGCAGGTGCTGTGTTCTCATTACTTACTATATGACTGCAACAAGTTCTTTTGGGAACACTGGTCTTTACCCCATATCCCAGCACAAATATTTCTGCGCCCTGCTGCACCACCAATGCAGAAGGCTCAGTATTTCCTTCAAGTTAAGACTTCAGACTTAGGCTTTATAAACAAAGAAAAAAAGGTGTTATATATTTAGTATTCTCAGGGGCTGAAAATGACAATCTCAAAAATTTGACTTTTTCAAGTTATTAAGAAAAAAATGAAAACAAACTCCAAAAACCTGTATCCTTACAACACTTAAACCAAACAGCTTTTCCAGCCTTTATTACAACTAAAAGAAACATGGTGCTTGTGTTTTCACAGCAGGATAAGAATCATAGGAAGTAACAGGCCACAAGCTATAGCCATACAATGGGGAAAAAAAAAAGTAAAATTAAATAAACCAAACCCAAAGCTTGCTGCAGACATTACACCTTCTCCTACACAGAAACCAGTTTTCAGGACAGCAGAGTGCAACGCAGAGGCAGCAACATCATCATTCTAAGCTCAGAGAACTGGGGGCCTGTAACACCAAACATGGTATCACCTAATTGTGTCCTAAGCCATAGTGAAATCAGAAGATGGGGAAGTGAACGTGGGTTATTTGTTTCACAGTCCTGCTGAGTTCCCTTCTTCTGGCACAGCAGGCAGTTGATTGACTCCATTTGGACAATAGCTGCAGAGTCATTGAGCCATCTGGGCCTCCATGGCCTGTGCTGTCCATTCTGGGGCTGTCTGACTTATCTTCTCCAGCAGGTTGTTAACTTGGAAACACAGTGACTGGATCTGCTTGTCCCAAGTTGGCAAAGCTTCACGAGCTGAAAAAAAGAAGAAAAAAACCCCACATACTAAACAAAGTAAGTCTTAAAAATTCCCTTGCCTTCTAAAATGCAACCTTTCCATTTCCCACTGCCCTCCCCTCAGAGGAAGCCCTCCGTGCAACTACATCAGGCTTATTTCTGTATCGTGTATACAGTTATTCTGGCTGCCTATTACAAGCCTAATTCCTGCACTGAAAGTAGACTTGAACAGAGAACTTCCTGGTGAACCTGCTCCTACAAGGAGACTCATGGAATAAATTAATGATTTTCTGTGGGTAAGAGGATGCAGAGCAGGGTGAAGAGTCAGAGGTTCTCCCTTATGGCAAACTCTGCCACCTCCTGCCCACAGTAAGATGCAGCACACTCTCTTCAGACAAAGTATTAATCACCTTAATTTCCTTATCGTATCAGGCACCATCTCACTCTGAAAGGTACCAAAAAAAAAAAAAATTATCCTGTGGTTGAACTTACTCTCAAAATGAACAATTCCGTCAATCTGATCAATAAATCCATTCATGCGACCCTCGGTTATCATCTGAGAAGCTATTTTTTCTGCCTGGAATAATGAAGAAAGATATTAGAAACTTTGTCTGCTCTGAAAGTAAGACTTAATAGTCTTATGGGTTTTTCAATATCTTCACATGCTGGCGGGAAAGGGACCTACAGACAACACTAATTATGAAATGATTAGACAAACACTCAGTGCCATATATTGCCATATATCCACTATTGCTCATTCCACATTGTGTACTTTCCATTCTCGTAAGATGTGCTACGTATTTAACCTTCCTGATAACATGGAGTATTTCATTATTTAAGTAATTTTCCTGATATTTACCACAGATATTTTCTGTTACTGATGCTCCTTGTTTTAAAAAAACCCAACAAACACGTAGAAAATGGATACCTTGGCTGCAGGGATCTCTAGCAATGCACCAAGCTCTTCAAAAGTAATGTTGTTGTAAAGTTTGCTTGCAGATAGTAAGTTGTGTTCAATAACAGCTCTGTCCAGGATACTGGAACCTTAAGGGTTAAGATGAGAAAAAAACCCCAAAACATTACTATAAAACTGAAATATTAGATTGCACTACAGAACCAGTGAAAAAACGCTACTTCTGACCCCCCCACCCCCCAAAGTGTCACATGTGCAGCAGGTCCAGATGCATCTGCCTTGCATCAGTGTTAAGTTACACAGAACAAACACAAATGGATGGCTCAAGACAGGCAGCTTTTATTTAAACCCTTTTATTTAATTTCTAGAATAATCAAGTGGAGCCCCTGCTATAAGACTCAATGTCTGAACTAAGGAAATTTGACCTCCTGTGATCAGCTCCTAGCTTGCCAAATGGAAAGATCACTGCTTTGGGTTTTTATTATTCATTACAGCTTTAGGGGTACAATTAACTTCTCTCACTGTGCTCGTGGTGGACTCTTTTCTAATGTCTCCCTTCTTGACTGAAGAGTTTTAACTCATTCAACTAGAGGTTAAGGGGCAAATATCAGCACATTATTAAGTATCAACTAACCTGCATTCTTTGACTTGTAAGGACGAACAGTATGGGTTATAAATAATGAATTGACCCAAGGAAAGGACTGCAGGAAATTGTTAGCAAGTACCTTTAACCCAGTTTTCACTTCTGCAATTACATGGTTCCTTATTTGTCCTTAATCAACAATTATGGTTCACTAGGAAGATTTTCATGCTTATGTATTTTTTCCACTTCAATATTCTTCTAATGTAGAAAACTGAGACTGGTATGTTTAGGATTCCAGTAAAGTCGTTACTTGACCTAATTTCTCACTGTTCAGAAGTTCCAGAGCTAATAAGATGTCAGTGAGACAGTCCAGAGAACAATTTGGACACAGTGTGAGGTCCCAATCATCCCCTCACTATCTGTCACCTTCCTGTCAAGTCAGGAAGCAGTTAAAATAAATTGATCATCCACACAGACCATTTACAGCCTATGTGCATGTCATTTGCTTCTAGGCATCCTATTTATAACAGTGCCCCAGAACTGGAGCAGCTCAGGACAGAGACTCAGTTAGAAATACTGAGAGATTGTCAGTGAAGAGGACTGTACATGGACAGAGAAAGAAAATTTGACAAGTTATCTTCCCGAAGAGTATTTCAAACCTCAAATCAAAAAGATGAACTTCAGTTAAGCAGCTTTACTATTAAACTTGCAAGTGTAACAAACTGAAAAACAACTTTAAAATTAATGACGTTGTAAGCAACATTAAGTTCTCTTCCATCACACTTCCTGACTGAACTGGGCAAGTCCAACTCCTATGAATGAGCATGGCCATTACAAGGTTTTAGACAAGTATGTACCATCGGCTGTAGTTGCTTTCTGGTGAGGCATTAGCATAGCTGCAAACTCTTGGAGTTGATTTCCACGGATAATTCTGTCGAGATACATTTTCTCCAAGATCCCATAGGCTGCAAGCTGCTGGCACCTCTCATCCTTGAAGAGCGTAGCAAGCATGCGAGAACGCTGCTGTCCTAGGAAAGCCAGGGAGAATCCTCAGGAATGATCACCAAAGCACCGCGTATGTATTTAAACAGCAGGAAGTTATCATCTTTTTTCCTCATTACACACAAATAAGAGCCAAGAAAGCTCTACTAAAGAAGGAATTTGGTTGTGTTCAGTTCCAAAGCACCATTTGCCACTATCTGCTGCATTTGTAACCAAGATGCTACCTTATCACTGGCAAAGACACTGAACTAATCTAGCTCTAAGTTGCCACCAGGCAATTTTGACGCAGTGTACACAATTTTGGATTCCTCACCAGTCTGAGTGACAAGATACCTCCCCACAAGTAATACACAAGCTGACTTGCTTGGGGGGAAACATCTATGTTGAGTCTTTTATACAAAAACAAGTTTTACCTGCTGATGCCAAAATAGTGCAGTGCAAAGCGTGCTTCAATGCCTCCAGCCGCTCACTCTCATGGACGATGCTCTTATAGGACAGCTCGTTGTATCTTTGGGCAGCCTCAATGAACTTCCTTCTGTAATCAAGAACGCGAGCATAGCACACCTAGAAAGGAAGGATGTCTCAGAAAAAGAAAACTAACAGGAGCGGCTGCATAACACGGACATGTAAGAATTGCACACTATCAAGCAACAGGTCCCATAAATTCCGGAGCTAGGGAAATCTGCGTCTTCAAAGAACTAGCTTGACTTGTAAAGTCCTGCTAAAGTATAATGGAAAACAGTTGAAAGGGCATTTCCCACCACTCTTCACATGTTAAAAGTTCCAAATGTCTAAAGGCAAGAAACTCTAGTAAATGGAATACTGTAGAGTATTGACATTGACAGCTGGCCCTTGGGTAGCAATTTTTATGTTTCAAGTGTTTCCTTTTCCCTTTCAGCACTGTAACAGCATCTGATACTTCCTCCTTCTTTTGTCTTTTAATAGGATTTACAGAAAATATCTACACTTTCAATTGAATGTAGACTTTAAAACATAGCGTGAGGAGGAAAAAAAAGGAAAGGGAAAACCAACAAATCAAAACACCAGACACTGAGTTACAGCTCATGGCACATCTGCTTTGTGTCACAGAATCTGAAACACCACCACACTTGATCAATACTGTTACATTAGTCACCGCTACTTATCAGTTACTGAAAGTGTTTGAGGATCTGTGTATCAACTATGTACCCAGTAAAACCATAAATAAGCAGGGAGATCTGCAGTTAATTTACTACTTCAAATTTCAAGCCACTTTTATGGATGGCAATTAATTACTGTGGTGGCAGGGGGACTCCCATTGTCTGTAATATTGGATGTGATTTTTCTCTTCCTCTTAGATTTACAGACAAATCTAGAGGCAGTATTTTCAACAATACATATTTAAAATGTTTTAAAGCCTAAGTTTTATTCCCAATCAGTAAAGGAAATTGGCATTTAAGAAACCTGTACAGACTTATCTCCGTATCATAAGAGTTGTTTCTTTATTGCTCAGATGTGTCTTTCAAGCTCCCAAAACCATCCAGAAGCTTTTCCTTCTGTCTGTTTCATCATCATGAAAGTTTTAGTGGCAGGCATAAAAGCATCTCCATGTGGAATCATCCCCCTTTAGAAAGAGAAAGCAGTAAAAGCCAGTTGGACAACCTTATAATGGATCTGCAGCTGTTCATTAGTTGATTCATTCTGAAGCAGGGAAGCTCGATTAATATAAGCTTCTGCTTGAACTGGGTCATCATCCTCCAGATACAGCCTTGCAATTTTCAGGTAGGTCTCCAGCTTATAATCTACATTGTACTGTCTGTAGAGAAAGAGAAAAGCAAGTGCTCAGACTTGATCCAGAACTACCCTTGCTCTTAACAGCTCTACACATGTATTACAATTCTCAAGCACTTGGCAACATTTGCTTTACTCTTATTTTCTTCTTCCCTAACACCCAAATTAGCACTCTCTGTTCAGGGTAAGGAAATTTGAGATGAATTGGAACTGGCTGCTACAAACACCAGTACAAATAATGCTGTCCACCAAAACACAAAATACACTCTATTAATCTGGATTTTAAGTTTGCCACAAGTGGTGAGACACTTGAGTTAAGATGTGGCCTTGCAGAGCAAAACCTACAGCAATTCCTTCTACATTTAGAGAAGGAGGACAGAAAGGACAGTCATTGAAAAGTAACAGCAGGGGTTCTAAACCTAAAAAATCCAAACCAAACCAAAAAAAATCCCAACCCACAAACACACAAAAGAATCATCAATGGTATTTGTTAATAGCCAATTCCAAAGTGTGTTTTGAACTGAGAAGCTGAACACATGGAAGAACTCTCACCTTTCAAGAACTTTTCCATAACCTTAGAAGC
The DNA here is from genome assembly GCA_013390025.1 of Pitta sordida. Lineage (NCBI taxonomy): Eukaryota > Metazoa > Chordata > Aves > Passeriformes > Pittidae > Pitta > Pitta sordida. Next base: position 53,006 of record WEKX01007094.1, read on the forward strand.
ATTTTTGCAAATACTATTAACTACTAATATTTATCATCAAGACTAATTAATAGTGCATAAATTCTGCTGCAGTATTTTGACCCACTAAACTCTTACCATTAAAGCCATTCAACAGTCATCAAGCCGTACTCTGTCATCTGACAGGTCTGGCCTGATCTACTGAAACTCTGGGAAAATATGCAACCCCAAACCTTTCACTCACTGGTCTAGTTAAGCACAAAGACAGCAAGTACATGTAACACAGAACTGTGTCTGGCATACTTCTGCCCTGTTTCCAAAGGGATCCCCACCAACACTTGTGCTGCGTTTCTCCAGTCTTCTTCCTTCTCATAGATTGATGCAAGATGTTGCCTTATTGAAGCGACCTGTAGAATAAGCAAATCAATAGCAAAACCTATAAAAGTTGAATGATTCTGGATTAACTTTCCCTGTATTTGTTCTTGTTCCTGCTGGAGTATTGGTTCCTTAACCGATACTCCAGCTCCACAGACACAACCACCTGCACACACGCAACTCTTCCCATGCCAGGATTCCTGTGAGGATTCCTGGATCAAACTTTAATACCAACCTTCTTAAATATGAGTGCTGGTTTGAGGCATTTCCACTGGAGTTTGTGACAACAAAAAAGGGGTTTATCATCAGGGAGCAGTAAGTAGTTACCACTTATAAAGCTTTCAAAAAGATGAAACAAGTCTTTTAAGAACTGGAGCACCAAGACTCACAAGCCATTTATTGCAGTTATACGTACCCCCAATCAGGCCTGTGAGATATGAACGAGGTGAACTATGATTAGATCCTAATGCAGAAACTCCTACTTTGTAGAGCAGCTGTCAGTAGGTAATGTATCAGTGCTTATAGCCTAGATTTGTAAATGGGAGTGTGGGTAGAAACAGGAAATTATCAGATGTCTTGGATTTAATTTATGCATAATCATGACAACATACAGGCAAGCTTATCCAGCTCAGTCTTAGAAGCTGCTAAAAAATACAAAAGATAGCAAATATAAATCATGATTGCCTTCTCTTTCTTCTCAATACTGGATCCCAAAAGCTTTTGATACGGCTAACCTCTCAGATGACAATGCAAATTCATACAACAAAATAAAGAACTGAATTGAAAAAGAAGTGCAGCACATTCAGCAGCTAATTAAAACTGGGATTTCAAGAAAACAATTTTTAATGGTAAAATGGTTATGGCTAAAATAAACACACACAGAGGTTATTTAATTTGAAACAAAAGCTATTTGTCAAGATGCATGCTCTTTCCATGACCTGCCTGCTCCCCTACTTGGGTAAAAGGCAATACAATGAGTACCAGCCTGTCTCTCAACAGTAACTCCAAGCTCAAGTACTGTTTCATTGTAAGAAGCCATTTTTTTGGTAGCAGAGGAGTTACATGCCCAGCATCATGAAGAAGCAACAGAGTCTGGATTCTTTACACAGTCCTAAATACTCTCTGCATTTAGCTCAGGTTTTCCACGTACAGGAACACAAAATTGGACTCTAAGTGGGAATGTGTGTTTCGAACAACTTCTTTAAAGGCTTAAAAATAGTCAGCAGACAAGGAAGTGAAAAACCAAAGCCAAACCCACAAACCAAAAGCCCCTCATCACTGATCGCTCACCTGCTCTTCAAATGAAATAACTCTGGGCTGTATCTTCTCCAAGGTGAAGTGGTAGATTTCTTTGGCTGTCCCATCAGGAAGACTTGGAAGATGGGTGCAGAAGTCTGTCAGCAGCTGACGTGAGATCACCAGACTGACATTCTCATTCACCACTGGTTCAGAGACGCAGAGCAGAAAAACACAAAAGGGATGCAATGCTTGTCAGTGCCTTCACTGTCAGTGACCATTTGCTTTTAGAATAAGTTTTAATATTTCAATTTTTAAAAATAATATCCATGTCAAGAGGATTATTTTCTTTGTCTTTAAATGTGATTTGTTTTTCTTTCAGGAACTGTTTACACTAGAGGTCACCAGAGTTCTAACCCCTGACAGACAAGATTTTTCTCTTTTATTTTTACAGAGATGTTTAATTCTTGATTGCTGCTGTCAGTGGCTCAAGTATCTTGGACAAAAAAGTCAACTTTTAGGATAAGTCTCACTAAGTTTATTCTGAACTTAAAAAAAATGACCACAGACATAATTTACAGAGATGTCCAATAAGCCAAACACCCAAAACAACACAAAACTACCCTTAATCATTGTCTTCTTGACAGTTTTAGAAAGAAGAGGAACAGGTTGTTAGTTTAAATACCACTCGGCATCCGGTACCAAGTTTAGCACCCACCAGAGACTGCTTATGTTTTCACCTCCTGGAAAGCTGTAATAACCGACAAAGCTTAAAAATCCATTCCGTCTTAACTTCTGAATGTTGTGATGACAGTTCCGCTTCCAACTGAGTTCCAAAAGGACCAAAATACTGCGTATTTACAAATATGCAATCCCACAGACCTCTGGCCTTCGCTCAGTGCGCAACCAATTACACCAGATGCACTTACTTGCTTCTACAAAAGCTTTCAAAGCTTCAAGTTGTTCTACACCCGACAGCTGGATGGCTTTTTCCAGTATTTGACGGTACCTGTCCACAGATCAAAAAAATAAAAGTTACAAATCACATATTTTTCACTAAGAAGTTTTGCATCTCTNCAAAAAAAAAAAAGTTACAAATCACTCCTAGGGCACATATTTTTCACTAAGAAGTTTTGCATCTCTGCTTATTTTCTACTTTTCCTTGTGCTATATCTAATATATCAAATAATAATAATATATCAAATACTATACACGTATCTNTGCCCGGGCTCTACTTTAGCTTATGCTATATCTAATATATCAAATACTATACACGTATCTACATTGGGGTGGCAATTTTTCAAAGAGTTTGTTCTCCAGTGTCACGACCATTCACCTGGAATTGGTGAATGGCTCTTCTTTAATCCAAGAATTAGAATCTCAGAAAACACAGTTCAGCATTTTGTTATCCGTGACTGTATGTGCAATTTTGAAAGTCTATAAAAAACAAAAATCACAGGCCTGGGAGAGTGCACAGAAAAAGTAACGACAACTGTATCGCTTGTAGATTCTGATCAATAAAGACAAAAAATGGTCAAAATGCCACATTCAATGGGAATAAGGAGTGTTGTGAGTGGGGCGTAAGGAGTGTGTTACATCCCTTCGACAGGACAACAGGGGCAGACCACGCGTTTCCAAGAGTTTCTTCCAGCAAAAATGGCAACTTAGAACTAATTAAGCCTTAACTGAGTGCGCACAATACTGGCGAAGCATCACATCCACACTGAGGGCAAAATTTCCACGTTTTTACACCAAACTCCTCGAACCGCCTCAGTGCCCGCGGAACTCCGGGAACCGCAGAGCGGCCGATCCGCACCCGACGGGGCTCCCGGGGCACCAACCCCGTCCGAAACACCCACCTCGGGAAAACTGATAATTAATAATAGCCATGGAACCCCTGACCTACCTAAGGCAGCCGAGGAAAATACACTCCCTGCCTCACCGCTGAGCCCTGAGGGGCGGCAGGCGGACACGCGGGAGCCCGTCAGCCCAAAAAAATAAAATAAAATAAAATAAAAAAAAATGAAAACGACAGAGCCTTGAGTCGAAATCATTCCATCTCCTTTTTACTTGAAGCAGCGCGGCCGCGGGGCAGGACCCCGCCTGGCCCTCCCACGTCCCGGTACCCCCTCCGCCCCACCCTGTCCGCAGCCCTCGCCCGGCCACTCACTTCCCGGCCAGGTCCTTGTGGGAGCCGC
>WEKX01007095.1:4070-16293 GCA_013390025.1 Pitta sordida
TTCTCCCTATAGGAGAAGACCAGCAGTACCGTGGTATAGGAGACTCGACTGTACACAATACTTAAGCCTTGATAATCTATGGACACTGTTAATGCCTGTCCAATGTCTTGTCTTCTATTCTGCTCTGCCTCTTCAAAAATATACTGCTTTCAACGCAGGAATTTCTTACCCTGTGCCTTTCATTATAATTTGAAAAAATCTCTTCAGGCTGGGTTGATTCTTTGTGTTCCATGAAGCTCTCTGGCTGTTTCTGCAGTTACTGAGGAGTTTCTCAAAAACAAACTTCCTACCCCTTCAGATCACTGAAGCTCAACACACACACACACACACACACATAAACACACACACACACACACACACACACACACACACACACACAAAGAAAAGAAAAAAAAGATATGTTGTGTTTTAGTCACTTTTGTGACTTTGCATGACTGGTTCAACATCTTTTGTAATGCAAGTGTAAGGTGGCCATATACTGACGTACATATATCCAGCTGAAATATCCCTCAATTAAGTCTGTATAAGTAGTGTCAGAAACTTCTAAGGAATGATAACATTGCTGCCGCAAAACCTTTTGAAAATTAAATTCACAGTTTCACAAACATCACTTAATCATTATTGCAAACTATTGCAAACCACTGCCTATTATAAATGTTTTTTTCTTATGGTGGAGCTCAGATACAGTTCTATAAGATTGAACTCAGGACATTAAAAAGAAATACTCTATCAGTAGGAAAATGATTATTCAATATGACCAGTATTTTGACATGAAACTTTTGGACAGATCATTTAAAATCGGATCTCATATTCTTTCTCACTGCAAAAGATGAATTAACTTCAAAAGTGGTTTTGATTTAGTGAGAACTACTAAATCTCAAGCTCTTGAAAAGAAAATATAAATTATATATAATTTAACATGCAATTTATTTTTTTTTCCTTTTCAAATTTCAGAAAATGACACTCTCAGGATCCCATTTCTGTTACTGTAGGCAATATTGGAAGGCACAGGAAATAATGTTTATTCTAAAATTCTGGTGTAGTATGTGCAGTATTATTCTGTTACATAAGTTTAATTGTCACCATAGTAAGATTTATTCATATGCTTAAGTGAGTATCAAATTAAATAGATATTTTGTAGTTTAACAAATTGTGGTCTTATACTGTGTTCATAACACTTATTTGCATTTTATTTGCAAATATCTTAGTTATGTTTGAATTAGTGTGAAGAAAGACATGCAAGCTGTAGTGTGAATAACTGATGGTTAAAAAAACCAAACTAAAATATATTTCAATTAATTGGTTTTCCCCATAAAAAATGATGGTGGAAATCTGAGGGAAAGTGACAAACATTATTTGTAAATACTGTAGGGTCAAGTCTCTAAAATATTTCATTAAAACTACATGAAGGTTATTATAAATGCATTTGTCAAGAAGCAGCTTATACTTAATGAAAAAAGTTTAAATACAGACATTGGCAGTCAGTCATTCATTGTTTGGCTGCTTGTATGAGAGCAGCTCGTAAAAAATCTCCTTAAATTCCCATGGCTTCTGACTAAACTTATAAGACGCACTCATGCTTGTGGATAGTTAGTGCTCTAAGCAGAACAGAGGGAGACAAGCCAGAATCTTATTCCATATTGAATTTGAAGCAGGAGCTGACAGTAACTTTTTACATATATCTTTGTGAGAAGTAGGCACTGAAGCCTAAAGTACTTTTAGCTCCTAGTGACAGATTTTCTGGCATGTCTTCACAATGCTCCTCATGCTGAGTTAACACACAGCTTGATAAAGGGTTTACAACTTAAATGTGATGTTTTAAGTCTCATTGGTACACTTTCCTATTTGTCAACTGAATAGTAGAACATTTGCTGAATTTTCTATTTCTATTGTCCAGAACTGCTACAGACTTGTTCAAATACTGACATTTCTTTCGAGATGCTAGCAGATTGATGGAAGTTTTCCTTTGTGTCCCAAAAGAAAACACAAGTGGTACCAGCATGTAAATTTATTAAGTTTTTGATTTGGATTTCTTTCAATTATTAAGCTGCAACATTTATTGTGCTGTAGAAACTTAGAGACATGGAAGAAGCTCAAAACATAGAGAACATGACATTGCAAAATGGCACAAAAAATATCATTTTCTGATATTTTTATTAATTGCCTATATTGCTCTTAGTGAGATAAATGACACAGTTAGACAAAATTTAAATCACCTCAAATAAAAAATGTATTATTCTGCCAAAACCATTATAAACAAAATATATAAAAATATAAAGAAACAAAGCAGATAGAAATCACAGGGTCACAGGTTATTCTTGGTTGGAAGGAACTCACAAGGATGATCCAGTCCAACTCCCCAGTGAATGCCCACCCAGGGATCGAAACCACAAACCTAGAGCCATGGGCACCATTAAAACCTCCCATTCTCTAGACCATGTCAGTGAGTTCCTCAACCAGTCTTTTCTTAAATACCACCAGGGATGAAGACTCAACCACCTCCCGGGACAGATCATTCCAATGAGAGATCACTCTCTCTGTGAAAAAGCTCTTCCTAATATCCAGTCTAAATCTCCCCTGGCGGCAACCTCCCTTCAGTAGCTGTAAACAGCAATGAGGTCACCTCTGAGCCTCCTCTTCTCCAGGATGAACAATCCCAGCTCCTGCAGTCACTACTCACAAGGCTTGTTCTCCAGTCCTTTCACCATCCTTGTTGCCCTTCTCTGCACCCTCTCTGCACCTTTCTTGAACTGGGGAGACTAGAACTGGACACAGTATTCAGGATGTGATCTGACCAGTGCTGAGTATAGGGGAAGGATAACTTCCCTAGTCCGACTGGCCACACTGTTCCTGATACGGGCCAGGATGGCATTGGCCCTCTTAGCCACCTGGGCACACTGCTGGCTCATATTAAGTTTTCTGTCAATCATTACTCCCAAATCCCTCTCCATTTCACAATTCTCCAGCCACTCATCCCCCAGCCAATCTCGGTGCATGGGGTTGTTGTGCCTAAAGTGAAGAGCCCGGGACTTAAATCTCATATTCTTAGAATCTGCCCATTTCTCTAGCCTGTCAAGGTCCCTCTGAAGGGCCCTTCTACCCTCTGACAGTTCAACATTTGCCCCCAACTTTGTATCATCTGCAAACTTGCTGATGATGGACTCAATTCCCCCATCCATGTCATAAATATATTGATGATATTAAACAGTATCAGACCTAGTACTGATGCCTGTGGGACTCCACTAGTGACCAGCTGCCAGCTGGATGTAGCACAGTGTTGTGGTTTGACCCTGGCTGGATGCCAGAGTTTCACCCACAACCTCTCCCTGAGAAAAAAAATGGAGAAAAGGTTTATCACGGGCAAAACAAGTCCAGCTACAAGTGGGAAATATGAAGTATTTATTTATTAACTAACAAGGTCAGAGCCTAGTGTGAGCAGCATCATTTTAAAGGCAACCTTTTCCCCCCGCACCTGTCCTTCTTCTTACAAAGATATCATATTCCCTTTTTTCTTTCAGGAGAAAAAGGGAACAGGGGTAGGGGAAAAACCAGGCAAGTTGTTATTTATGACCAGTTTTAGGGTAGGAAACCATCTCTCTGCCTTTTCACAAAGTCTTCTCTCTCTCTCACGAGAGGAAAAAGACTTTCATGACCCTTTCCTAGAGTGAGATCCCAACTCAGGGACGACAGTTCTTCCATTCTCTGCTGTCTGAGAGTCACAGCACAGGATGCAGTCTTTTAAGCACTGGCTTCACTGCTTCATATATGAGCCCATCCCAAAGTACATAGATGAGATCCAACCATAATGCAATTCTGTCACAAAGTGTCTGTCCAAAGGATCTCTGCCGAGCTCGGCTCCAGCCGTGTGTTTCTGGGCTTGAAGACATCTGCAGCTTTTCAGGTTGTTCCTCCACCTTCAGTGTAGCTGCAGGTGGATTCTACATCTCTGCTCTCTCTCTCTGTTCCATTGGTTTGAAGGCAGACAGTTTGCTTCACTATGGTCCATTCTACAAGAAGCAGCGAGACGCCTGGAACACTTCCTGCCCCTCCTCCAGCCGGCCTGGCCATGCCTTCATGACTACTCAACCTCTCACAGGCTCCTCTCCGGCCATCTTCTTTGCTGTTACTCGTTTTTTTTTTCCTCCTTTCTTAAATATGTTATCACAGAGGCACCTCTGTCTGCTTCTGACCTTGGCCAGCAGCAGAGGCCCAGGCAGCAGCTGTCTGGTGTTAAGTATGAGAGTTTGCCCGCCCCCACTATCAGAAGAAAAAAAACCCACTCAAACCAGGACACACCTGTTACCAACACTCTCTGAGCTTGTCCATCCAACCAATTCCTAACCCAACACAGAATGCTCCTATCCAACCCACACACTGAGAGTTTCTCCTAAAACTTACTTACCATGGGGAACCATGTCAAAGACTTTGTTACGATCCAAGTACACAACATCCACGGTCTTTCTCTCATCAACCAAGTGAGTCACCTCTTCATAAAAGGAGATCAGTTTGGTTAGGCAGGTTCTACCTCTCCTAAATCCATGCTGACTAGATTTAAGGATTAGATTATATTAGATACTTTGATCTTTAATTTTCAAACATTTTTTCTATTGCGCCTTTTCATTTGATTGAAAAGCAAAAATGAGTTTCAATTGTATTGCCAGTAATCAAAAATAGCAAACTACTGGAAATGGAAATATTTTAGATCTTTATAATTCAATGTAGTATCTGTGTCATTTCATTTGTTATATGTGCTGTAATCATTCCATGATCTCATGTATTTTGTGATGGCATAATTTCTGTAAGACAGCATGTATCTTATCTCTCCATATCTTCATAACTACTGCACAGTTTTCTTCACATTTTATGTCAAGGTGAAGACACTGTTACATTGAAGTGGACATGACTTTTTTTAAAGAAAATATTACTTTCCAAACTCTCTCTTGCCTTCCTACTAATGCCTACAAAACATACTATAAATATGTGTTGATTTTATACATATTTTTTTAACATCATATCATATTTTGCTGTCTTTCAAGATCAAAGAGTATAATACTTCTTGGAGAAACCAGCATTAATAGTACTAATACAAAAGATTATTTCTATATATGCTGGATAAAAATCTAAGGGATAAACAGGAGTATCACTGCCTTAACAAAAACTTTAACAAATGTATAATAAATGTGTTGTAATATGTAAACAACCGTAAATCAATTCTATTATCTCATCAACTGTACTAAGGGTTAAAATCATATTTGATGAAGGAAAAGGCAAAACATGAAACAGATGAGAAAAAAAATTGATTTCTGAGTTTCCTAACCCTAGACAGTTTACATGTAAAAACATATGTTCTGTAAACACTTTTTTGCACTGCAATGTCTTATACTGTTTTATGGTTACAAAAAAGACAGAAAAGAATTACAAAATAGGCACAGCCAAGCTTGTCCTACATGATAGCATTCCTTCTTTGACAGCATTACTTTTCTCCATTAATGCTAGAAGCTTAAACTGTATTTGTACTCTTAGAGGGTGGACAAGCACAGGAATGTGTTGTTAAATCTAGGATTACATCACAAGCTACAAAAGAAATACTTTTTATATTAGCTTATAATGTAAGCACAATTAATCAAACAAAATCCAAGCTAGTTTGTGAAATCTAAGTGTGTATTTGAACTGAATGATTTATAGTGGAGATATAGTTGTTTCTATTTGGCTTATTGTTAGGTAGTGAGAGGAAGTCTGCCTATTCTCTTCCCATCTCTCCACTTTGAACTATTTTTTTATGATCATGTTTTAATTATAAAATCATACTAAATTGCTAGAAATTACTGCAAAAGTACAAGGGACAGTCTCACTCTTCTGCTGTGGTTGCATACAGATGCTTTTATGCATAGCAGGTTTAGGTTCGACTTCGATGAATTTCCACTGCATTAAAGAACCCATTAAAATATTAATTAAATGCACAGTGGGAAGTTTTGGTTTGACTTTAGGCATAAGCAAGCACAATTCCTTACAGCTAACTCCCGGTCTTTATCTGTTGGGACAAATTAAACCCACAATTATAGGTCAGCAAAGGGCAGATTAATACATAAGTATCAGGACAAAATTTTGTTTCTCTCTTTCTACAGCTCATAAGAGTTACAGGTTGCCAAGAAGAGTAGGTTCTGGGCAACTATCACAGTTATTAAAGAACAGGTTACAGAGATAGAGTCTGTAATCTGGGCTTAAATTCCTAGGGTGTGAAATATCAAGAGAACCATCTTGTTCCAATATAGCATTGACATTTAATGAATATGAGGTATTTGTGGCACAGTATTCTGGTCATAGTTGATTGGATCCTGTTTGTGTGTTTATTAACAAAATTATTATTTACATAATTTATTTCAATTATTCATGATGTATCTCTATTATTGAGTCATAACTGTATTCTTGACCAGTGCTAATGAGAAAGAAACAGACCAAGTTGAATGCTTTCCTGCTGCAATCATTAGCTGGAAGACATCTAACAGAAATACTCATTTCAGAAGGAGCTGACTTAAAATAAGTTAATGTTGGAAGGTCTTCATAGAAAACATATGGAAATCCCCTGGAACTCTAATACTGGGACCAGGGTACCCTCTTTTTCTTCCTCCCTTATGTATGGTGTTATGGGTTCAGGATAACTTTCTGGGAATGAATGATATTTCAGAGTCATTGTTTGAACTAATTTCCCATTTAGGAAAAGTTTTACAGTGAATCCCCGTTGCATCGCGACCTCTCCATTACAACCCCGCCCATTTGCGAAGCAAATTTTTCGCAATTATGATTCAGCGGTCAGTGTGCTCAGCTGCCTGACACATGCACAGTCAATCTGCTCTGCCGAGGGGCGGTGCCACAGTGCCTGTGGGGTGGGACTCACCCCGCCCTGCAGGGAGGGGCTCGCAATGGCGGCACCGTGCCCTGTCTCTGACCCAAGAAACTGGCCCACGAAAGTGAGGCAAGTTGTGTGTTGGGAGGGCACAGCTGTCACTGCGCCAAGAGGCTTCTGTCTGGGACTGTATGGGCAACGCAGCCCCTCTCACACAGGACCGGTGGATGTTAAAGGGAAAGAAACCCGACCTCCCCACCCCTGCCACCCTGTGGGCTTCTCTGGGCTGCTGCAGTCGCTCCCACAGCCTAAATCCTGCGTCGCTTCCCCCCCCGACCTTGGCGATGATGCCCACGCTGCCAGCCCCACAGTGGGGCTGGAGCACGCAGCGGGGGCTGGAGCAGGTGATTTACTGCAGCTCACAGTGGCGTTCAGAGCCCTGCCCTGGTCCTGTGTACTTCACTGAGACCCAGCGCAGCACCACCACAAGACATGCCGTTCCTTGTTACTCAAAGCCCAGTCAAAGCCTGGGCAGCGCTGCCTCTACCGGGATTGGTGGATGTTAAAGGGAAAGAAACTCCCATACCAATGCCTTCCCCCCACCATAAGTGCATGGGGTGTTGCAGTGTTGCAAAGTTAAGGTTTTTCCAGGCCCCAAGAATGCCACCCAGAGCTCAGAGACACACTTTCCCCGCCGTGGAGGCGGGTCGAGCACGCGCGGGCTGGCGCGGGGCCCCCCAGACCAGCTTGAGCACCGGGGCTGGGCTGGGCCGGGGGGCTCGGGGGGGAGTGGTGCAGGGTTTGGGCTGCGAGCACACACGGTCACAGCAGCCGGTCAGAAACGGCTCCCTTTTCTCGCCTGTGCCGAGACAGACTATGGGAAGGAGCAAAGAATTGTCCGCAACGCTTCGGAGTGCCAGGGGGGTGGAGCAATGGGCGTGGCCTGCATGCATATAATGACCTGCACTTCTTTGCGAGTTTAGTGTTTTGCGACGACCTTGGCCTGTCCCTTTCCTCGCGAAGGATGGGGTATAACTGTAATTTGATTATTGGGTCATCATTGTTTTCAACTCTTTCAAGTCTGCCACAGCACTGATACTACCACTTACTGCTGTCTATTGTTCCTGTCTTTGACTGGTATAGTACTCTAACTAATGTCTTGGATTGGTACACCACAGCAATTGATTTCTTATACATGCCCATTGCCTTATTTTTCTGTTTTTATTATTATTATACTTTTGAACATACATTTATACTTCAAAAGTGTCTGCTCATGTTAGAAACCCAGTGTTGGCTGCCAAGTTTTTCTTTACCTATGTATGTTTATGAACACAGTATGGTTTGTTCTTTCATTATCTAATTTGATTTTGCCTTGCAAGATGACATGAGCTGCCTTTAATATAAATCCAAGTCTGAGGTACAATTGCTGACTCTGGATACCATTAGATCAACTGGGCGGATGACTTTGTTGATTCTACATAACTAAGGGTACGAGGTATTTCATATACCATTCCTACTAGGTGGGAATCAGCAGTTGATTTGGCAGGCTAAGGAAATATCTAGAAATAAATTTTACTTGGCAGCTGTTCAAAAGCTCTCAGGGAATCTTACACCACAGGATGATGAAATATTTTCTGATGCACAAACATGACAACTAGATGAAATGCAGCTATGCTACGTGGAGTTTCCAGATGAGTCTTTTTCACTGCTGACAAAAATTTATTTACAGAATGACATCAGGGGCCCAAACAAACCCTATTAAAAAGGGAGATTTTCCGGCTGTGTGAATGCATGATGTGATATGGAATCTAAGCTGCTTATGGTGGGAGGTGTTACTACCTCCAGTGTCATTCAATGAATTGCAGACATTTAATTTTAAAATTTTTTAGACTTTTTTTTTTCAAAAGTAATTCTACAGCAGTTACACACCGTGTTACAGGCTCAAGAGGATATAATATAATATCACATCAACAGTAAACATGGTCTATGAGGAAGATTTTGGGACCATAGGCAGATTCTAGTTTAAAGTATGACATGTACATATGCTTGTACAGTCTATTACCTTCCTTTCTTCCTCTCTTCCTTCCTCTCTTCCCTCCTACCTGAAAGTAGTTCTTAACCAAAGTATGTATACACACTCTCCAACACTGGGAAACTTCTGAACATACCAGCTTTCCTTACTTTACAGCAATTCCTGCAAAAAGTGTAGTAGTTTTTAGCCAGCCATGGTAATTCTCCTTTACCATGAAGAGTGTGGTAGCTCTCAAGCATGGGGAAATATTGCCTGATAACTGGCTTTGACTAATCTTTACAGAAATTTAAAATTTCTCTTCAGTAAGAGCAGTTCCATATTAGACATTTTAGTTATTCTGGCATGTGTGCACTTGACAAGCTTTGATTTGTTTCTCTGCTAATCAGAGGAAAAGAAATCTTATCTAAGGTGGTGTTTTGGTAAACCAATTTGTAAAGATTAAGAAATGGTATGTGTTCTCCAATGAAACAATAGACATAATACAGTAAATGTTAGGCATAAGACAGTAAGTAAAGTAACCCTCCATACCTCAAAAATACTATTTATTTTGTGTCTTTGATTCATGAAGTTTCCAGCCACACATTTTGAAGTAAAAATTGTAGCAGTATATTTAAGATCACCCATGCACCCATGCGGCATTAGACACAGTTCATATATATAACATATAATATGCATGTTCATACATATACAAAAATAATGTTGTGCCAAAATAAGATGTATTAGACATAGAAGATACAATTTTTGACCTCCTTTACTTAATGAAAATTCCAAATACTTTCTGGAATTTACATAGTTGTAAATTTAAATTTTATTCTTTTGCTTAATCCATCTTCTGAAATTATGTGCATTTTTGATTTCTGCTTATTCCTACATGTCTAAAACATATGGCGTAATCCTACAACTTCTACTACCTACACTTGCTGAAGGACATAATTGGAAGTTTTCCATGGAAGAGTTGTGATATACAGTTATACCCCATCATTCGCGAGGAATGGGTCAGGCCACAGGCCTCGTGAAAAGTTAACTCGCAAAGAAGTGCAGGTTGTTAACATGCATGTAGGCCACACCCATTGCTCCGTGCCCCTGGCACTCCAGAGTACTGTGGGCACTTTTCTGCTTCTCCACTCAGGCTCTCTGAGCACGGGGGAGCAAAGGGAACAGTTTCTGAGCAGCTTCTGCAACCACGTGTGCCCATGGCATCCGCTGGGACTGTCTGCGTGGCGTGGGCGTGGGGTAAGCACATCCTGCCGCTGCACCATCCCAGCTGCTTTACCTGGCTGCTGCCATCCCGTGTGTTTGCCCTGCCTCCGCAGTGGGGAAGGATTGTCAGCATTCTTGGAGTCTTTGCAACGCTGCGACACCCCATGCTGCTTACTGGGGGGGGTGACATCGATATCGGAGTTTCTTTCCCTTTAACATCCACCTGAGACAGGAGAGGCAGCGCCGTCCCTACAGTCCCAGAGGGCAGAGGAACAGAAGCCTCTTCCTGGCGCAGGGGCCTCTGCCCCCTCCCAGCACACAGCGTTTGCCCCACCTCGCCTGCCTCACTTTTGTGAGGCAGTTTCCCTGGGGCTACGTCATCACTGGGTGTACCGACTGGCAGTCCCTGGGCACAGACTGCAATGCCTTCCCTGCCTGTAGCCATGGAAACAGTAACACAGACACATGAACACAAGCACTGCCCGCTCGCAGCTCACACACACGGGTGGGCAAGTGACACTCAGGGACCTGCCTTAATTAAGCATAGGCAGATGGAGGACTCATCCCCACTTGGCACCTCACATCACGCAAGGCCCTGCTCTGCCTTCCCCATCCCCATCCCACAGCCCCCCAGGCCCTCCCTGCTGTCCCCAGACCAGAGCCCCTGAAGGCAATTTGAATTTTATTAAGCTATTAAGAAAGTCAGCACGTATAAAGCTTCCACAACACTTTTTTTAATTCTACAAATTACACATACATACATACACTGTACATACATATACATGGCATTTCTTGTGGCAGTGCTGCACTGGGTCTTAGTGGCCTCCTGGGACATAGTGCATCGTGACCCTTCCACTGTAGGGACTGGGACTGGACACGGAGACGCACAGGACTGGATCAGGGACCAGGGCACGGTGCCGCAGGGCTCTAAAAGCCAGGTTGAACCGAAGAAACCATGCACCCTCCCTGCATGTCCTCGTCGGGGTGTCGGGCCCATCCCGCTTCACAGGGAGAGCTGGCACCGCCCCTCAGCAAAACAGAGGCACTGCGCATGCATCGGCTGGGGAAACGTGCAGATCCATGAAGCTGGACTGCAAAAAAATTGCTTCACAAATGGGCGGGGTTGTAATGCAGAGGTCGCAATGCACTAGGGATTCACTGTATTTCAAAATTACGGTTGATAAATGTATGAGCCTTCTCACTTCAGCATTGGTATATTTCTGAGGGACTTTTCAGTCTGTACCTCCCTGACAGAACCAAACAGAAGATAGTAGTAAGAAAAACAGCATTTTAATTTTTCACCAGGGTAAAATTGAAACTGTCAACTTGTGGCGTTTCAGAATTTATTACCACAACAACCACACTTGAAAACACAATTATATATATTTATATATTTTCAGTATTAATTTCTTACAGAGATAATTACATTTTCCCATTAAAAAAATATTCTTTTTGGTTGTTTATATAAGCACAAGGTTTAAGCAGTATCACAAAATAAATTGCAGAGATATGCCATTATTTCTCCTCTCACTTTTTTAAGGGAAACCAGAGAACAATTAGGAATTTGGAGTGGAAGTCAAAGAGGTCGTTTTACACATCCTTTTTGTTTTAGACTGGACAGATGGTCTGAAGACAGTTGTATGAACTTCAGTCAAAACATGAGCTGGATCGGGCTGCAGCGATCATGAGATCATAGAGTTCTCGATCGGCTATGTGCCAAGAAGGGGCAAAAATCAAACCTCCACGCTCGACTTTCGGAGGGCTGACTTTGGGCTGTTTAGGAACTTGATTGAGAGGGTACCATGGGAAAAAGCCCTTAATGGCAGAGGGGTCCAGGAGGGCTGGACATACTTTAAGAATGAGCTCATGAAGGCACAGGAGCAGGCGGTCCCAATGTGCCGAAAAGTGAGTCGAAGGGGCAGATGGCCAGTCTGGATGAGCAAAGAGCTCCTGAAGGAGCTGGGGGAGAAAAAGAGGATGTACAACCTTTGGAAAAAAGGGGAGGTGAGTCAGAGTCTGTTCAAGGAAGCTGTGAAGCGGTGCAGGAGGAAAACCAGAGAGGCGAAAGCCCAGACAGAGCTCAACCTAGCTGTCTCTGTCAAGGATAATAAGAAAAGTTTCTACAAGTACATTAACAGTAAAAAGAA
>WEKX01007095.1:17010-47592 GCA_013390025.1 Pitta sordida
GCGGGGAGGTTGCAGCCAGATGGGTGTGGACCTCTTCTTCCAGGCTGACGACACCAGAACGAGAGGGCACGGCCTCAAGCTACGCCAGGGGAGGTTCAATCTTAACATTAGGAAGCGGTTTTTCACAGAGAGAGTAATCGCATATTGGAATGGGCTGCCCAGAGAGGTGGTGGAGTCACCATCCCTGGAGGTGTTTAAGAGAAGACTGGACGAGGAGCTTAGTGACATGGTCTAGCAGGGCGGTGTAGGGCTGGATGACGTTGGGCCCCTTCCGGCTCGGAGTGGCCTGCTAGACTGTGAGGGATCCAGGTTGGTGTTATGCTCTGCGATGTGCTCTCGGTCTCCTTACGGGTGTTAGATGGTGAGTTGGACTAGATGATCCTTGTGGGTCCCTTCCAACTCATAACATTCTGTGATTCTGTGATTCTGTGATCCTGTCCTTGAGTCCCGGCAATCCCAGGCTGTTACATGCTGTTATAGGCTGGGGACAGAGTGGCTGGCCTGGTGGAAAAGGACCTGGGGGTGTTGGTTAACAGCCAACTCAACATGACCCAGCAGTGTGCCCAGGTGGCCTAGAAGCCAGAGTGTGTCCAGCAAGACCAGAGTAATAATCTGCCCCCCGAGACTGACACTGATGAGGCCACACCCACTGCTGTGTCCAGCTCTGAGCCCCTCACTATAAAAAGGATATTCAGGTCCCAGAGTGTGTCTAGAGAAGGGCAAAGAGCTCGTGAAGGGTCTGAAGCACAAATCTGGTTGTTGCTCTCTACACCTACCTGGAACGAGGTTGTAGACAGGTGGAAGATGGCCTCTTCTGCCAGGTAATTTTCCCAGAAGGCTAAACAGCACAAATTAGTTTGAGTTTGTCTAGAAGAGGTGGAGAAGGAAAAAGGGTCTGAGTTAGTCTTAATTTCTGTGTTCAATTTTAATAATCAGAGGAGTTTTGTCCTATCACTCTTTGAAAATACTCAACATGTACAAGTACAAAATATTATGCCTGTTCCCTTGTCACATGCAGTAAATAAAGTTGAGAATTTCAAGTATGAGTATTTTTTTAAAGTAAGAGAAGATCAGAACACTAATAAAGCTATCACATCTGCATATGGCTTTTAGATCACATAGTCTTACTTCAGGACATAGTTTCCGATTTACTAGTAAACAGAGAAAAGATTAAAAGCAATTTTAAAGAGATGATAAAGCTCTGAAAAAAATTATTTTTCAAATCTTAAATGCAAGTTATTATTAGAATTAACTTATTTCCTCGCAAACATACAGAAGTAATCTGCATTTATTTCTTGAAAGTGTTCAGTAAAATTCTTATTAATGCTTCTTTAGCTTTATAGAATTAAAGAAATTATGCAGGATTTTCTTTGGTTTTAGGCTGAAAGGAAAAGATCTAATGAGAAAGAAGCTGCAAAATGTGGCCAAATAATGAACGTTTTTAGTTCAAAGGAAGGTACATTTATATGCATACATATCTTAATACAGTAGATTTGTGTTTGCATATCATATTTACTGCCAAGTAGGTTTTGATAATTTATGACTACTGAGGTTAATGCCTTTAGTTAAAGCTAAGAATTCATTTTCATATCAGAATGTAACTACTTATCTGAATCCTTTGTTCATTTTACATTTGTTTTAGTGTATCTGAAGTTTTTAATGTATCTTCTGAAATTTAATATGTCTTCTCTCTCTTACAAAATGGGAAGTGATTGAATAGCAAAAGGCAAGGGAAAATAAAGTAGAAATTAATTATTTAAATTAAAATCTGAATTTTGTTAAACTCCATTCCACCACTTGAGGAGGCTGAAAAGCACAGGCTTCTGAAAACCACAGTAAAGCTTCTGCCCAGGAATTAGCTGAAGGGAATGTTTGGAAATGTTTTGTATTGGTATATCATAAATAATATTTGCATCATGTGTTGAAGAGGAAAAACAACACTAGTATTATTATTGCCTCTGCCAAAAATTTTCTTTCACGAAATTTGTTTTAGATCACCTTTCTTTGTTCCTAAGATCATAACTCAGCTGAGTAGAATTTTGTGTAGACCACTGGATTCTGATTTCTGGTACAGTCAGGTCTCCTATATCTGGCACCTGTGGTCTTAGTCGGGGTCCACGAAGCCATACTTCCATGTTGAATGGCGGCTGCGCCACCGCTGTAGCCACCCGCGCCATTGCCCCTGCTGCTGCTGCCCACACCACCACCGCCACCCGCGCCGCTGCTTGTGCCACTGCTCCTGCGGCAAGTCACATATGTGAATTTGCAAAAACATGTCTCCTTCATCGCTAAAAAATCATGCCGCTAAGATCTGAAGCCGCAATATGGGTGGTGCGAAGTACCAGAGGGCCAACTGTAGTACCAAGACCTTGGCACCATATTAAAAGGAACCAATGTTAGACTTCTCCATAGGGGAAACACACTTCCTTGTCTATCCTACAACGATCTAAAGCCTTTCATTTTTATGCATATACTACATTCATAACTTTAAAATTAGTGTTGGTGGGATGAATTAGGTTCACTTGCTAGTCAAAAAGCAGTCAATAAATAAACACTAAATATGCACATTTTAATAATATTTGATATCTCTTGCAGTTTTCTTTCTACAAACTATGTTTTATGTTGACAGACTAAACTAAAAAGTCACAGATGGATAATCTTTGAATAAGAAATAAAGGAGAAACTTCTAATTCTTTAGGATTCGGTTCTAACACCCTACTTATTTTGAATAGATCCTTAAACTGCAAATAAACTCAGTAAGAGACTTAGGTCCCCTTTTGATTTTAAAATAAATATCTATATACATGTAAAAAAACTGTTAGTGAGCAGCAGTTTCTGTGTGATTGGTAAAAGGTAAGGGAAAGTAAAGAAGAAAATAGTTCTTTAAAAGAATATCTGAATTTTTTCATTCATAAGACTTAGTGAGGCAGAGTAAAAACGAAAAACATTAAAGTGATGTACTTTTGCTGCTTTAGAGATTTAGAAAACTAAGGAAGCAGGGTAATTATGATAAACATAAGGAAAAAAAGCATAAGAAGGAAAGAGGTAGAGAGGAATCCAATTTCTAGTAATGCTGTTAGTTCATTACCTATACAAATAAAAGAATAATTACTAATGTGTATTTATAACATAAGAATTACTAATTTGAGCACAGGATTAAGACTAACAAGTCATGAGTTTCTGAACTACAACCCTATGTACATATATGATTACGTCTCCAGATTAAGCAAGACTCTTTGGTGAAATACATTCTTTTTGCAGAAAGCCTGATGTTACGGTTTAGGGGTTTTTTCTGCTCTGGCGGTGAGGGGGTTAACAGCTCAGTTCTTGCCTGGGCTCTCTGTGCTGCTAAGGCCTTCAAGGTTATTGAGACAGAGGCGTCTCTGTGAATAACATACTTGGGAGAGAGAAAAAAAAGTTCAGTAGCAAGATGTAGTGTGCCTGTTCAGAACCTGTGTCGGGAGGCTGAGAGATTGAAGGCCCCCAGACTCACCAGAGAAGGGGTAGAGATGTTCTTCCAGGCATCCCACTGCTGTTTGTGAATTGGACTGACAATGGTGAAAAAACTATGGACTAGAGAGACAGGAACGAGAATGCAGAATCCATCTAAGTCACGACTGAAGATTCAGAGATAAATCTGGACAGACTGCTGAAGTTCTTCGGAGCCCAGAAACACAAGACAAGCCTGGAGCTAGCTGACAGCTCAGCAGTAATCCTTTGGACAGACTTTTTGTGCATTGTGCTAGGATTCAAATTATGTACTTTGGATGGGCTCATTATGATGCTGTAAGAAGCCAGTACTTAAAAGCTGCATTCTGTGATGTACCACTTGGACCACAGAGAATTTCAGAAGAGCTGACGTCCTCGGGTAGAGATCTCGTTTGGGAGGGGTCATGAAAGACCTTTCCCTCTCGTGAGAGAGAGAGAGAACTTTATGGAAGGGCAGAGAGATGGTTCCTACCCTGGATCTGGTGAGATAATACCAATTTGCCTGGTTTACCCCTACCCTATGTTCCCCCTTTGTCTCCTGGTGAAAAAGGGAATATTACATCTGTTGTAAGAGAAGGAGGAGTAGGGGCAAAAAGTTGCCTTATAAATGATACTTCCTTTGCAGTTCTGATCTTGTTCGTTAGTAAATAAACCCTTTATATTCTTTACTTGCAGTTGCCTTGATTTTTCCCTGTGACCAGTTTTATTTTCCAGTTTTATTTTCTAGTTTGTTTTCTCCTCCAGGAGAGGTTGTAGGTGAGTCTCTGGTATCCAGCCAGGGTCAAACCACGACACCTGAATACTTAACCTGAATGTGAATAGACTATGCAGACATAAACTTATAAACTTATATAAACTTATAAACTTATTTCTCTACTTATTTGTAACTTCAGCTTATAACTGAAATAAAGTTGTGTGATACCCCCACCATGTTCATGAACACCTTCCTTGTAACTCTTTCCTCCTAAGCTGTGTAAGATTATTCTGTTTCTTGCATCTTACTGGAGCGTTTACACATTGCACAATTACCACACAAATTTTCTCACTTAAGGTAAACCCTATAGTGGCTAGATATATAGAAGCTCTCTTAATTTTTTCTCCACACGTAAAGCAGGTCTGATAGATGTCTAAAATTCATCTCATATCAGTTATGTAAGTAGATAAGACAGGATTCAAAGCATCTAAAAATAAATTAGTTTCCATTTTTTAACTGTCTTTATAGTTTAAGGACTTCAGCTTTTATTACTACTTTCTTAATTCACCTACTCCATCTTTGAATTAACTAACCCTACAATTACCTTTCTATGCTTTCATTCCTTGTCACACACTATCCTCTTACCTTTACTTGTTTGCCTTCAAAACCAGGAAAGTTTGTCTGCCAGGGCTCTAAGTGCAGCAACAGGCTGTGTCACCTCTTTCTTCCCTTCCCAGGAGTTTGTGCTGTGCTCAAGGTCATCTTGATGTGGCATATCTGTGTAACCTGGAGTCAGACTGTGGTAGAAACAGCTGTGTGAGACTGCTACAATAAAAATTGTCCAGGGCTTTCTCACCTCCCTTGGGAGGTGCAGTTAAACTCAGACAGTCACCTGTACTCTTTCTCTGAGCTGCAGTCCACTTGTTCCCATGCTTGACCATGCACCTTGTTGATTTTGACTTGCTGATTTGACTTCACAGCTTTATCTTTAGACCTGCCTTGCCACTATGGACTTGCCTGGCTATTATTGGGCTGTCTCTGACTCAGGTTCCTATTGCTAAACATGCTATTTTTGCTCATATGCTGTGGGACTGAATTCTTTGGTGGTGAGAACACTTCTCCTGCCTGACTCATTGAGACTCTCTGCTCTCATCTGGCTTTCCTTTGAGAAGCAGTCTGTCCTTGCTGCACCTTAACACTACCATGCCTAAATTTCTGCAGCATGATGCCTTAATTCCCCATCCTGCTGTTTAAATTTCTGCTACCATTTTGCTATTGTTTTGTTGCTATCTTTTTCTCTTTGTCTTACACTTTCCCCTGATGTTAATGCAGTCCTGTATTTCAATGCCTAGTTAGAGATTTACCTCTGACAAGGATGACATAGGCATATTTAATGTCTAGCTATAGAGCAGGACACACAAATCTGTTTTCAAACCTGAAAATATGTTTAAAGACAGAAAAACATTGGCATATGATTTTATTAACATGCAACTTCTTAATGTGAAATTTTAATGATTTATGTGAATCTGAGTGTGGCACAGTTTGTGATGATATTAACAGAGCACAATATAATACCTTCTAAAAAGCAAGGTTAATAATCAGGATTTATACTATTGGAAGTCGACTTGCAAAGCAATAGCTAGAAGAAAAAGTACACAGAAAACTTAGGTATTGTCCTAGTTTAGGTTTTTTTTGCTGCTCTGGCAGAGAGGGGGTTAACAGCTCAGCTCTCAGCTCAGTCACTGCCATGGCATTCAAGGTTATAGAGATGGAGACGTCTCTGTGAATAAACATATCTGGGAGAGAAGAAAAAAAAAAAAGTAGTACTAAGATGTAATGGGCCAGAACAGAACTCGTGTGGAGAAGTTGAAAACTATGAAGTCCCACCCAGGCCCACGAGAGAAGGGGTAGGAATGTTCTTCCAGGCATCCTGCTGTTGCTCGTGAATTGAACTGACCATGGTGTAAACCTATGGACAAGAGAGAGAGAAACCAGTGATGCAGAATCCATCTAAGCCACGACTGAAGATGGAGAGATCAAGCTGGAAAAAAAGCTGCAGATGTTTTTTCAGAGTCCAGAAACAGAAACCTGGAGCTAGATGAGAGCTCGGCAGAGATCCTTTGGACAGACGTTTTGTGCATTGTGGTAGGATCTGAACTACATACTTTGGGATGGGCTCATTATGGTGCAGTAAAAAAAAAGCCAGTACTTAAAAGTTGCATTCTGGCTGTGACTTTTCGGACAACAGAGAATTTCAGAAGAGCTGTCGTCCTCCTGTCGAGATCTCACTTGGGAAAGGGTTATGAAAGACTTTTCCTCTCGTGAGAGAGAGAGAGAGAGAATTTTATGAAAGCGGAGAGAGATGGTTCATACCCTGCATCTGGTCAGAAATACCAACTTGCCTAGTTTACCCCTACACTATGTTCCCCCTTTGTCTCCTGGTGAAAAAAGGGAATATGAGATCTGTTGTAAGAGAAGGAGGGGTGGGGGGAAAAGGTCGCCTTTTAAATGATGCTTCCTTCACAGTTCTGATCTTTTTAGTTAGTAAATAAATCCTTTATATTCTAGACTTGTAGTTTGCCTTGTTTTTTCGCCTGTGACCAGTTTTATTTTCCAGCTTTATTTTCCAGTTTTTCCTCCAGGAGAGGTTGTGGGTGAATCTCTGGCATCCAGCCAAGGTCAAACCATGACAGGTATATAGCTTTGTGAAACATAACTTTGCAATGTATTTCCAAAAATGCTTCTAGTATGAAGGAAAAGTAGAAAACTAGAAATCATCTGCAATGAATATTTGCAAATGTTTTCTTTTTTCCTTTTAAGGATATTTGTTACAGAAGTTTGAAGATACGATTAATTTTACAGGAGATAGGAGAATGAAAAAAGAACTTTGTAAAAGAAAGAACAGCTTTTTCTGTAGCTCATAAGAATTTTAAGTTAGTGTATAACTAGATAATCCCTAGCATCCTAAGCAGATACTTAGCTATGCATTTGGTCAAATCCTTAGTGTTTTCTACATGCATTAATACAAAAAACATTGCAGTGATGAACGCTGCGAAGACTGATTTCCAAGTAGGACACTCCCACAGAGGAAATAAATACTTCAATTAAATGCCTAAACTGCTTGGGAGAAATTGACAGCCTCAGATCTGTGTTTAATGTACTGGGAGCCTGCACAAGTAGACGTACGTCTTGCCCCTTAAATATTGATTTAGTGCAATATGATTTTAGGAGACCCTGTAATTCAAAGTGAAGTAAACTCTTTAAGTGGGCACTAAAGGTCTGTTTTGTACAATTAGTATGCTAAGTTATCTTTAAATTTTTTAATGGATATACTCTTAAACTTTTAAACAATGAATTAGTAGATAGAGCCCTTATATTGATATAGAAGAACTATTGATAATTCTTCCTTTTGGTGGGACTGAAAAACGACAGGCAATTTCATTTTCTTCAAAGTTTTTTCATCTTTGAGTTATATATTATAGCAAGAATATAGATTTTGAATGCGCTTACTCAACTTTGTATAAACTTTGTATAAAAGAAATGAAAAATAGTTTGACTAGGGAAAGAAAACAAGGCTTAATATAACAGTGTCTTGTAGCTACAGTAATCCTCTGAAATATGAGAAAAAGATCATCCAATATTTGTTCCGCAGTTTAAATATAAATTTTGGTGCAGAAGTGTTTGTGCAAAATACACGTCCAGTTTGTGGCATAGGATGAGAATCTGTTATGCAATACAGTCCTTCCTCTGGCCATTAAGATAGAGAATGAAAAAGTCAATCAATCTAGCTTTAGTCATGAACTTCACCTGAGTTGTTTGGCCTTTAAAATCTATGAATCCACAAATTTTACAAGCTGAACAACTTGGCATATAGTCGAGAATTCAGTAGCAAAACTACAAGACATTTACATCAGTAAAGCAATGCACCATTTGCTCAACTGTGTCAGGACACTCTCTATAATTTACCAGAGGTTAGAAGTTGCATTCATCTCAAAAGGGGATAAATAAAAGATTTGAGATGATTAGGACTTCAAGACCATTTTGTCTGGTAGAACAAAGAATGCTATTGAACTTTAAACTTTTTATTTGGCTTAGTTCTATTAATAATATATATATGAGGGATGGGGAGGAAAGGTCAAAATCCTTTATAAATTCTGAAAGTTTTGAAGCCACAGACAAGAGTTGGACTAGATGATCCTGTAGGTCCCTTCCAACACTGAATAACCTGTGAACAAAGTAATGTCAAGATGGGAAGAAGCTATACTTCCTGAATCATCTACCACATGATGGTTGCAGGAATGACAGAGAATTTTCTTTATCTCATTTATCTTCAGGAATGTTGTTAGTTGGTTTTCTACCTTAAATATCTGCTTTTTAGATTTACATGAAGAAGTGCCCATTTCTTTTACTGGCAGTTAAACCCCTATATACACATGGGCACAAAGAATAGAAAGTCCCTTACCCAGGAAAAAAGTTAAAAATTATGTTTCATCATGAGACAAGACAGGCTGTGTAGTGATCATGTGTAAGAACCACCCTTTACCTCTCTGTTTTCCTATGCTTCCTCCTAGCCAACCACCCCAGTTCCTCAATTGTCATTTGTCCCCTGAGTACCTACAGTCAGTTTGGCACAATCCCCAAATGAGTTCCTTCTTAAATCCATGATAAACCTCATACCTGTGGGGAGGGCACCCGCTCAGGTTGCAGGGTAACCTGGAGAGCTGCCAGAGGTAACAACTCCTGGTGTAGTGTGTTTCCCCGGACCCTGGGGCAAGGGTCCTGAAAAAGCTCTGAGGGAACCTGGGGTAGGATTGCAACTCTGAGGGAGCTACTCAGGCAACCATGCCTGCCGTGTGACCTTTAGACTCCTTTGTGCTTGTGGAAATGAGCTTTTAATCGCCTAACCTTTCACTGAGTACCTTCAATATCAGACACAGTTGGCATAGTCACTAACTGGTTTAATTAATGATTAAATTTGGAGTTTATAGGAAATCATATTTAGTATAAGCTTAGTTATACAAAAACCTAAAAATGTAATTATAGGTTCAAATGAAATGTCTATCCATCTTAAGAAATCAGGTGTCTCAATATACTTCAGTAACTAAAAAATGTAGGAAAGGATATAAAAATAGAATACAAAAAGAATATCTTCCTTGGTGGTTTGAGGAGAACCAGAGATTGTAACTGGACCATGATATTAATGAATGCTTTCTATCTAGAGTTTTGCAATAACTTTGATACTGCATCCCACAGTGTTCTCTTGGAGAAATTCGCTACGAAGGACTTCTCCGACTCTTTGGACTGTTTGGGTAAAATCTGGCTCATTTGCCAGACTTTAGAGTGTTCATGAAGGAGTTAAATGCACCTGGTAGCTGGTCACACATGGGGTTCCTCAGAATTCACTACAGGTATCAGTCCTATTTAATATCTTTATCGATGATCTGGATACGGGAATCACATGTCAGCTTGCAGGCAACAAAAATTTGGGCATGAGTGTTGATCTGAAAGGTAAGAAGGCTCTGCAGAGAGATGGACAGACTGGATTGATGGGCTGAGGCCAACAGAATGAGGCTCAACAAGACTAAGTGATGAGGCCTGCACTTGGGTCATAGCACTACAGACTGGAGGCAGAGTGGCTGGAAAGCTGTCCAGTAGGAAAGGGCCTGTGGGTGCTGGTCAACAGCCGGATGAACATGAGCCATCAGTGTGTCCAGATGGCCAAGAAGGTCAGAGGCACTCTGGCCTGTATATAGCATGGCCAGCAGAACCTGGGCAGTGATCGTCCCCCTGCACTAGTAAGACCACATCTGGAATCTGTGTTCAGTTTAAGGCCACTCACTTCAAGAAAGACATTGAGCACTGAGTCATGTCTGAAAATAGCAACATAGTTTTTGAAGGATCTGGAGAACAAATCTGATGAGGAGTGGCTGAAGGAACTGAGGTTGTTTAGCCTGGAGAAAGGGAGGGTGAGGGGAGATCTTATTGCTCTATACAGATACCAAAAAGGAGGTTGTAGCTATGTGGGAGTCCATCTCCTTTCCCAGGTAACAAATGACTGGAGAAGAAGCAACTTCAGCTTGTGCCAGTAGAGGTTAAATTGGATATTAGGAAATTTTTTTCCACTGGAAGGGTTGGTAAGCAGTGGAACGGAGTGCCCAAGGAAGTAGCTGAGGTACCCTGGAGGTATCTAAAAGATGTGTAGATGTATCACTTGGGGACATGATTTAGTAGTGGACTTGATAGTGTTGAGTTAATGGTTGGACACAATGATCTTAAAAGTCTTTTCCAACTGAAATGATTCTATAATCAAAGAGTGCCATAATTAACTATCCTCCATTAATTTATGAATTTCTTCTTGAATCCATATACAGTGATCCCCTGTTACTCGTGGGCTGTTGGGTCTGGTCCTTTTCACACGAGTCTTTGAATCCACAAAGATAGCAAACCCACTACGTAGTCAAGTACGCCACGCCTGTAGCCACGCCCCCTCCCCTAATAAGGTCTGGAGGACGGTCCTGAGAACAGGGCTTGTCTCAGATGTCTGTTTGTTCTCCGCTGGGGTGTGTGAGCGCCGGGGCGGGGGGCGAGCAGTGGGGCAGAGCGTTGGGCAAGCACTGAGCGAGCGGCGGCGCTGAGTGCTGAGCGCTGGGCGAGCGAGTGGCAGCGGGAGCCGAGCTGCAGGGAGGGCGCCGAGTGCGGCCCCTGGGTTCCTCTGGGCCCCGGCCACGGGACATGCCTGACTGTGGGCACACAGAGGGCACCTCAGGGGTGAGGGGGGAAGGTGCGTCCCACTGTCACGTACAGACAAACACAATTCTCCTGCAGTCTGGCAGAGAACAATGCCAACCATCCAGACACCCCAAGTGACCCCGTTCCCTCTGCCCGTAACCGTTCCAGAAGCTTCTCCAGCTCTGTCCCACCATGGCGTGGGTGCCTGCCCCCTTGCCCCCATCCTGACTCTGTGTGTCTGGGCGCCAGCCCCTGCAGGATCAGAGAAGGTGCCTCCCGCTGTACGTACAGACACACACAATGGCAGCCCCGCCACGCCGTCTTGTAGCCCGGCGGATGACAATTCCAGGCGTGCACATGTTTACACTAAACACATCCCAGCCGCACTGCGGCGGCTCCTGGCTGGGACCAATTTACATATTCATGAGTAGACTGGGCTTGTGGTAGGGCTCTGTGCACGCGCCAGGTCCCACAATTTGCTGGAAAATCAACAGCGAGTATAGGATCTCGCAAATTACGGATCGCGACTATGAGGAGGATCACTGTATAGTATTCATTTCTTTAGGTTCTGAAGCAGTGACTTTCACAGTTTATATGGAGCAGAAAGGGAGAACTTACTCTACCAGGCTTTAAGTCTGCATTCCTCTCTTGTCACTAAGTATGAATAGCAACAGTCTAAGTGATAACTGATACACACACAGAATACACGCACAGAATATTATGAGTTGGAGGGGACCCACAAGGATCATCTAGTCCAACTCACCAGCTAACACCCGTACAGATCCGAAAGCACATCCCAGAGCGGTAAACAGAAACCTAGTTCCCTCACAGTCTAACAGGCCACTCTGAGCCGNTTCACTAATCTCGAGCCACTCCTCCCCCAGCCAATACCGGCGCATGGGGTTGTTATGTCCGAAGTGAAGAACCCGGCACTTAGTCTTGTTAAACCTCATACTGTTGGAGCCTGCCCATCTCTCCAGCCTGCCATGGTCCCTCTGGAGGGTCTTCCTACCCTCTGGCAGATCAACATTTGCCCCCAGTTTGGTATCATCTGCAAACTTGCTGATGATGGATTCAATTGCCTCATCCATATCATCCATAAAGATGTTGAACAGTACTGGGCCTTACACTGACCCCTGTGGGACTCCGCTGGTGACTGGCCACCAGTCAGATGTTGCACCATTCACCACCACCCTCTGAGCTCGCCCTTCCAACCAGTTCGTGACCCAACATAAAATGTTCCTTTCCAGCCCGTGCTTTACAAGTCTCTCCTGAAGCTTATTGTGGGAAACCGTGTCAAAGGCTTTGTTAAGGCCCAAGTACAAAACATCCACGGCCTTTTTGTCGTCAACCAGTCGAGTCACTGGATCGTAAAAGGAGATCAGGTTGGTCAGGCAGGACCTGCCTTTCTGAAATCCATGTTGACTAGATCCAATGTTGTGGCTGTTCTGTAGTTGATGCATAATAGCACACAAGACCATCCATTCCATGACTTTGCATGGGACTGAGGTCAGGCTGACTGGTCTGTAGTTGTTAGGATCATCTTTCCTACCTTTTTTGTGGATGGGTGTGCATAGTCATTGAATTTCCAGGATAAAATGATTCAACTTCTCTTGAATTTGTATCTCAATTTTTGTGATGGACAGGTCTCCATAATTAATATTTTTATATACTTTGTACTTCTTTATTTTTAGTTGTAATATATAGCATTTATTTCACAAATAATGATCTGCATGCAGTTAATATTTTAAAATATATATGTTCTGCAGTTATATGTTTATATATCATACATGTATATCTATGCATTTATATTTATACATTTTAATAATAAAATAAAATCCAAATGTATCAGTTTTTCAGAGCTACAGTGGCATTGTTTAATCAGTTTACAAAGGTCTGTACTAAGCAGCAGTTACTATGGAAACCTGAAAAGACTGGAACTCAAATAAATATGTTGCTTAACGGTGTGATGTTGGAAACTGATATTCACAGTGACAAACCTGGTGTCTAGTGATCAAGAGAACCATCTAAATTAAAGAAAAACAATTTGGAAAAAATAATCTACTATTCCTCTTTTCTCCTCCCCTCTCTGAAAAATCAGGATTACTAAATAAATAAGTGAAGAGCAGTCTAAAAGGGAAGAACAATATTGTGCTCTCAAAAAATAAAAACAAATTGCTAATACATAATATCCCATAAGGTATTTGGTAATAGGTAGCTGTGAGAAATGAAATATTCAGCATGAAAATTATGGATGCAGCTCTCGGAGAAGAATTGCTGTGACGGAATGGTATGAAGGGAGAAAAACTTTGATATGTCCGTAGGTTCACTAGCAGAAATACTAAAATAGCTTGTCTTTCTTGTTCCAGATTTTCACAAATGGCGCTTGACTCTATGGCTCTATTTCAGTTGATATTGAGTATACAGCTGCATGTTGCCTTCAATGATTAGCTAAGGCTAAGGTTTAAAGGGCTATCTGCTATCGGCCTGAAACACCATCCAGATAGAAACAAATAGTGATGACATGTTGCAGTGAATGCACAAGGCAATTTGAAGAAGTGACACAGGTTCAGTTGACTGAAGGAGTAGAATGATGTTACTACCCGAATGAATCATCTAGTGCTTTTTTTATGCCTTTCACTCCTCTTTGTGTCTCAACAGCTCTGTTGCAGTATGTGAAAAAGTATACTTTTAAAATAAAACACAGTAAACCAAAACTTAAGCAACCTGATATTTTGTTCCTTTACCTAGTAAGATTCTGAAGTTCTGAGCCTTGTGACTATTTTATTTTTCATAGAATCATGGGTTAGAATCATTAAAGTTTGATCAGACCTCCCAGATCATGGAATCCAACTTTTGGCAGAAGGCCACTTTGCCAGCAAAACCATAGCACTAAGTGTCACATCCAGTTATTTCTTGAACGTTTCCTGGGGTGGTGACTCCACCACATCCCTGGACAGCCTGTTCCACTGCTTAGTTACCTTTCAATGAAGAAATTCTTCCTGATGTCCTACTGGAACTGCCCTTGGCACAGTTTGACACTATGTCATGTCCTCTTCTCTTGTCGTTGGTTGCCTGGGAGAAGATATCAACCCCCACCTTGGAACCTCCTTTCAGGTAGTTATAGAGAACAATAAGACCTCTACCTCGTCTGAGCCTCCTTTTCTCCAGACTAAATAACTCAAGCTCCCTCAGCCACTTCTCATTAGACTTGTGCTCCATACCCTATACTTGCCCTTCTCTGGACTGACCCCAGCATCTCAATATCCTTTTTACAGTGAGAGGCCAGTACTAGGGGCACAATACTCGAGGTGTGGTCCCACCAGTGCCAAGTACAGGGAGACAATCACTGTCCTGGTCCTGCTGGCCACACTACCTGTTGTTCTTGCTTCTTTTGAAATAAATAATTTTCCTCACTTTCTCCTATGCAGGACAAACATTTTTTTTGATCAGAAAAAATCCCCTAGTTTAATTTTTCTATCTCTAAATGAAAAGGTTGGGGATTCTGCTTTCCTAAACCATAAATGTCAGAAATCCCCAGGCAAAATTTGAGAGGATATTTAGCATGTATAAAAAGCTTCCAAAACCATATGAGTTTGGTAATTATTTAATAAAGAAATCAGAGGAGATCAGGCACAAAGTGCTATTTCAGAATTCTATTATTTATAACTCAGCTGATATAGATCTACAGCAACCTTTGGCACTTGAATTCTTTTTCTTTTTCTTTTGATACTCTTTTAACTATTCAATAAGATTTTTTTTTGTCTTGGACTAATGCATTTGTGACAGGGACATGGTTTTAATTATTTAGGATCTAAACATTAAATGATAATTGTTTTGTTATAAAACCTAACCAGAAAAGATCTCTTTCTTTTTCTTCTCTATTTTATTATGCCAAAATTTTTCAGTTGGGAACGCAAAAGTTTTCCAAAGTTAAAAAAAAGCACATTCAGAAAAAGAAAACAGGAAAAGAAATTTTTATAACTTATGATACTAAAGTTAACTCATAATTTCATTGCAAATAACCTCAAATGGCATTATTAATCTTCTGAATAGTAGAGTGAGGGATGTTAGAAGAAGAAAATCTACTCACTGATCAAAATGTGACATTTTCAAATCTCTGTAAATGACTCCTGAAAGACTGTCTTCTTCGACAGATGAGTGATATGGTTTAGGAAAATTTCACTTCTAAAATGAGTATGAAATTAAACTTATATTCAAATTAATCTGCATGGATACTGTATCTGCCATCATTATCTGTACAGCTGTCTTATAACTTTAACATGAGAAAGAGTCTTACTTCTTGATTCAGTAATCCCTCACTACTTTGCACTTCAGCATTTACTGCTCCAGTACATTGAGGATTTTTTTTCCCATTAAACACTTCCCCCCCCTTATTCTTCACTTTGCGGGGTTTTTTTGGGCCATGGGATCAGTATGAGAACTGCGGGCATTCACTGGCTCTGCGAATGCTCACGCATGCTTACTACGTGCCTCTCCCATGGTTGGGGGGGACCCGTGGCAAGGAGGAAACTGGTGGCAACCACGCAGTCCAGTGGTCCTGGGGCAAGGAGGGGTGGTGGCAACCC
This sequence comes from Pitta sordida, assembly GCA_013390025.1. Lineage (NCBI taxonomy): Eukaryota > Metazoa > Chordata > Aves > Passeriformes > Pittidae > Pitta > Pitta sordida. The sequence goes on from WEKX01007095.1 coordinate 32,512, forward strand.
TGGGGCGGGGAGGACATGCCATCTCAGCTCTGCCCCGGGTCCTGCTCTTTGCAGGGTGTCCCTGGGGCCGGGCACTGCTGGTGGAGCAGGGACAACATGCCATTGGTTGACCCTGAATCTAGGGTGCTGATTGGTTCAAATCCCTACTTTGCAGATTTCTCTTCTTGCAGCAGGTTCTTGGAACCAACTCCCCAAAATAGGCAAGGTATTACTGTTTATCATTGTTGAGACAAAATCTGCAGATTTGTTCTCCATCTGTTTTACTTTTGAAAGGTGAAGATACCATCCCTTAGGGTTTCATATTGCCCAGTTTTGTATTTCCTTTATATTTTAAATTACAATTTCTGTATCATTTCATCTAAACAAGCTAGGCTTTAAGGTGATAATCTCCAAAAAATCACAGCAGAAACTGATTTACACATATGGTAAACCTCATACAGTGTATTTAATATGTTTATTATTCTCTCCTATTGTGCTAAAAAAGCATGTGTTTTGTTGTATCTTGTAATTCACCTTCAATGGCTCACAATCTATCCAGTATTAAACTTCCTACATTGTTTATTATAAGTATCAAGTAAGACAGAAAACACACCAGCATGAAAAGAAAAAAAAATTAAAAAAGAAAAAAAGGACATTCCTCACAAAAATCCCCCTGATCACATCATAGTACATTTTCACTTCTGTGCCTTATTTGTGACAACATAAGTGAGATCACTGAAAAAACAAATACAAGATACAGTCGACCCTCTTGCACTTCGTGCCCCCCATATTACGGCTTCAGATCTTAGCGGCATGATTCTTTAGTGATGTAGGAGACCCATTTCGCAACTGCGCAGGCATGACCTGCTGCTATGGCAGCTGCGGTGGCGGTGGTGGTGACGGCAGTGGAATGGGCGGCGGTGGTGGCGTGGGCAGCAGCAGGGGCGACACGGGCGGCAGTGGTGATGCAGGTGACAGTGGCAGGGGTGGCGTGGGCAGCGGCGGCCCCACGGGCGGTGGCTGCAGTGCAACCATCATTCAACGTGGAAGTCGGGCTACACGGATCCCAATTAAGATCACAGGTCCGCATTATAGGAGATCCGATTGTATTTCACATTGCTTGCAATTTACAATTAAGCCAAATATGGCAACTATTTTGTTTCTACGTATCTTATTCTGATCTACTGGCTCTTTTTCTTGGTTATACCTTTGTTCTGATTATTGGACCAAGATGTTCATCAACACTGGTAAACACTTTTAGCAATAAATTTAACCAGAGTGAAGGATTCTTTTTACCTCTTGTTGCAAATATTTCTGTCTAAAATATATGAACTGAAGACATTCTGTATATTACTGAGTCAAACTTATCATGTTATTAGACTGTTAATGAGATAACTCTTATTAGAATAAAATTTCTTACATAATACTTTTGTGATTGATTTTGTTCTTGAATAATAATGATTTTTCCTAAAACTTTGATAAATGCATAATTAAAGTGATATTTTTAGGCATTAACTAATGCAGAATTTGAAACTGTTATTTCTTCTAAAGAATGATGCTGCAGTATTCCAGGTTATTACTTTGAATAAATTCATAAAATGCTTTATCTTGAATCAGTTTAAAATTACATTAATTTATAAGAAATGCAAATTTGTCTTAAAAAACCCAGAAAAAAACCCGAAAAATCCCCCACTGACGATGTATGAAATCCATTTTAATAAAGAGGTAAATTTTTGTTCGGTAAAGGTGAAATAACATAACTATGAGGACACTTGAGCATATGAGAATAGAGCATGGTTAGTGTAACTGTTTTACATAAAATAACATTGTGATTTAATGGAATGGTTAACATGATTCTAGAAACCAAAGATTTCTAGATGAAACTAGTTGAACTAGAATAAGTAGGGCATGATGAACTAGAATAAGTAGGGCAAGAGAAAAAAAAATCAAAATAATGAAAGAATTAAACAATATTTACATTCCATATACTTTTAAACAACAAAAAATTCAAAAGAAATGAGACAAAGAATGGCCTGCATTTTAGGAAGAAAAACTAGTAAATATTTAGAATAATAATATAAGCCAGCCATGAGACTCTCTATATCAAATTTATCTGAAAATCTAACCCAAAATATATTTACAGATAAGCAGGAATTTTTACATGTAACTCTTGCAGAAAACAGAAGTAACTTGTGCAGAATACAGGTTAATTTTCAAATAAACAGCATTCAGGAGAGCTGATTAAAAGAAAAGAAGAAATATTGCTTTTAGACCTTGAACCTGTTAATGAAACTAAAGTAACTTTTTAAAACAAACAAAAAAAAATTCTTGAGGAGAAAAGTCTGTGTGTAGTATAGCAATAAAAAGCCCTGCATCAACCTAAATCATATCAATAATGTTGGGAAACAAATATACAGAAGTTTTAAGGAAGAAAACACAGCATAAAAGCTAGAGTTCAAATGATAATTTTTTATCTAAGTTCTGCATTTTCATACTTTAAAAATGATAAACGGAAATTCCACATCATCACTGTCATAAAAATGCATTTGTGCAGATATTTTCTAACCATGCTATTGTGAAGGCAAAATGTGAGTTATTTTACTGGAAAATTTTTATATTTTATATTCCATTCAAAGACCAAGAGAATTATACAGCAAGCCAAGTATCTTGTAGAAAAAGTCTGACTTTATGCTATAGGTCCACAGATTATATAATAGAAACTATATGTCTCCAGCGATGATCTTTTATTGTATTTTATGTTATTTTTGATAGTATTTGTGGATGAAAAATAGTTTCTTACAAAGCATGCGTTATGCTGTTCAATGAGTGAATGATAAAATGAAAAAAGTAGGATTGATGTCCAGTGATCTGTATAAAGAAAAAAATGTAGAAAATAAGTATGCTGAATAAATTGTCGTTCACAGGTTATTCTGAGTTGGAAGGTACCCACAGGATCATCTAGTCCAACTCCCAAACGAACGTCGTTGCAGGGAGATGGACAAAAAACTACACACATACACACACACGGACTGTTACTTGTGGATAATAACTTCCTCTCTTGTCCCTAAACACACATGGTTATAGAATCAGAAGGCTATTGTGTTACGTTCTAATTGGCCACATAATTATTTTCTCTATCTCTATAGGTAGACCTTCAAAGTTCTGTTTCCTCGCTTCCAATGTTCTGTTTCTCATGGTTCAAAATGCTGGAAAAGTTGTTTGTCTGCCTGGCTTAGCACATACCTCTACCAAGCCTTCTCCTCTCAAGGGCACAGAGGAAATGTTGCCCAGGTCAACTCCTTCAATATTGGTAAGTGCCAGGCTGCTATCCCTGACAATAAATTTTCTCAGTATATAGAACATTCAAATTTTTGCCACTTATGATGACCTATACATTTTGAGATACTAAAGTGAATTTTAAGTTATAGTTGTGAATTTTCAAATTTCCATGCTCAAAATTTTTTCAATAATTAAAAGATCATATATCTTGTAAAATGGAGATGACAGAAAATTCCATATTGGTAATAAATAAATTTTAAATTATAATATATACTACATACTTGTTAAAATACATTATCAAGCCATCTTCTTGAGAATAAGCATCAATAACATTTTGAGAATTTGAATTCCTGTTCATGATGTCACCAGGTCCAGCAGTGGTTACCTAGAGCTGGTTTTAACATTTCAGTTTTCTGAAAATTAGGTAACTTTATACTTGTTATTTAAACTTTTACAATAATAATTAAAATACAAAGATGGTGAAAATGAGCCATGTTTAACCATTCTCTGTGGATGAAGACTCCTGAAATATGCTTAATTTCCACTTTCCTTTTAAAAAGATCACTGCAGTTATTTTGCAGGTGTGAAAGAAATATGATCTCCCAGTCACACCAATAGTAGAAATTCCTTAAAATATTCTCACATGCACTTGTCTGCATTTAGAGACATATGCCGTAGATCTATAACCAGTACCTCAAAAAGCAGATATAAGCAAACAAGTAAAAATTAATTTCTACAATGAATGCAATTGTATACTGTTGAGTGCACACCAAAGCTCATTCACATACATCCAGCTACAGTGTTATAATCTAGACAATTACTCCCCAGCAAATTCCTTTGCATATTTTCTGCATAAAGGGTCTCACTAAGGACTCCCAATGCCAAGCACATCTGCATGGAAATTTTAATACAATGACCTAATGAACCTCTATGTTGCACAGGTAAATATGAAGGTACCATGTCAAATTTAATCTGAGATATTTAATCATTAGTTTTAGTCACACATGTGGTTTATAGAGTAGCTTATTTTTGTTGTAAGTTTTGATATCACAAAGATAAGCAATTATCTTTATTCTCCTAGCTGTTTACAACATTTTTCTGTTCTCTCACATTCATTTTAGCAATCAATTAATGCTTAAGTTTTAATAAGTCAATCAATGACTATCTGACAGGCTTGTAACATATATAAGTATGGAATTTCTCTTCCTCGCATTGTCTCTTCTCACTAAAGCTAGATTTTCTCAGAAGTGATACATTCCATTACAGTGAACCCCCCTTACTCATGGGCTGCTGGGTCTCGTCCGCCTCCTGCGAGTAGTGAGATCCACAAAGATAACGAACCCACTACATAGTCAAGTATGCCATGCCTGTAGCCACGCCCCCTCCCCTAATAAGGTCAGGACGAGGGTGGGTCCTGGGAGCGGGGCTTGTTTCAGATGTCTGGCTGTGCTCCACCGAGGTCGCCGAGGAAGGGACCGGCACGGGGCAGGGGGCCAGCTGCGGTGTGGCTCAGGAGTGACGGGGACGGGATCGGGATCAGGGTGGGGGGGAGTGGGGACCGAGGATGAGGCTGGCTGTGCAAGCAGGGAGGTCTGGGAGGGGGTGGGAGTTGGGGCTGGCTCCACAAGCCGTGGCAAGCGAGCAAGCGCGCCGGAGATGGGATCGGGGCGGGGCCAGAGCCGGCACCATGAGCCACAGCAAGCAAGTGAGGGGGACGGGGACGGGATTGGGGCGGCGGAAGCGGGGACGGGTCTGGCTGTGTGAGCGGGGAGGGGGGGAAGGGGGGCAGAGCCGGTGCTGCGAGCAGCGGACCTGGGGGCTGATCAGACTGAGACGGTGGTAGCTTCTGCACATGTGCCGAGGTCGCACAGCTGAAAAGAGCATTTTACTTTTCACATAGTTGAGGAAGACAACAAAGGAGTATCAACTATCTATGAAAAGATTCATAAGTTTCACATGTTAATACAAATTATTTTCCATATAATTTTCTGAATTATCATTATTTTTATTTGAAAGATGGGAATGCAGCAGTGAAAAAGGTTAAGGTGAACTTTTCAGGATTATTGGACTGCTATTCACTTAGGCCACTGAATATCACATGATTAGCCACTGACAGAATTCGGAGTATGACTGAGTTTCTTAAATTCCCGTCATGTCCTCTGGCCACCGGTACATTTCTTTTTTCACTTTCCCCTCCCTCCCACCCCCACTATTTAAATGATCATGTAAGCTACTTTGTCACTTATTCTCATTGTCTTTAATTTTTTCCCTCTCACACGGACACAAAAACTTCAAAAAGGACAGAGTATTTTTGGATTTATATATGCATTTATGTATGTACATTTAAAATAGTGCATATATTACCAAAAACCAAGTTGAAATAAACTTTTACTGCAAGCAATAATCGAGTACTATAGAAATAATTCTTACTTCACACTGGGAAGGTAAATTTCCTAAATGTAATCTAATAGGATGAGCACAAATATAGATATTTGGATATTGTAATTGAAAACTGATTATTCAGGTACAACTCCAAAAATAGTAGTGATGACACCTTAATTTAAGCAATTTTTAAAATTTAACAATGAAAGCAATTGTGATGCTGAAGGGAATGCAAGAAGTGAGCAAAGAAAAAGTAGCATTACCATCTTTGTGTCTGCTAAAATATTTGGGAGGAGAGCAAGTTCAAATGGCAAGAAAGGAACATTGTAAGATTAAACATAGTTCCTTTTTCTCTTTCTCTTTCAAGACTGAAAGGATAGTGAGGAAGAAATGTGTTCAAAAATAGCTCAAAGAACTATGGCATTAATATTTTCTTAGTAAATGAGACATGACAGGATAATAGAGCTAGAAAACCATCACCCTAGATTCACTGTCAACTACAGCTCAGTGTAACTTATAAAATTTCACTTTGTTGTGACTATAGGGAAAAAGTTTGCCTGATCTTGTAAGAACACAGAGAACTTTGCAGACAGCATGATAAGACAAAACACATATTTTGTCATCAATATACAGAAATACAGATGGGGATCAAATAAACTGAATTTTGGAGTCTCTATAATTTACAAGGGGATAGCTTTTCAAAGGAAAATTATATTTATTGGGATTTTTTTGTTGATTTTCAGGACAACTGGACATATTAATGTTCAACTGCCTTTAACATCTTAAGTGTCGTGGTTTGACCCTGGCTGAATGCCAGAGACACACCTACAACCTCTCCTGGAGGAAGAAAACTGGAAAATAAAACTGGACACAGGCAAAAACAAGGCAAGCTACCAGTGAAGAATATAAAGGATTTATTTATTAACTAACAAGATCAGAACTTATGTGAGTAGCATTATTTAAAACATTAAATAATGTTTAAACATTATTTAAAACATTTTCCCCCTCACGCCTCCTTCTTATACGACAGATGTCATATTCCCTTTTTCAACCAGGAGACAAAGGGGGAACATAGGGTAGGGGTAAACTAGGCAAGCTGGTATTTCTGACCAGATCCAGGGTTGGAACCATCTCTCTGCCCGTCCATAAAGTTCTCTCTCTCTCTCACGAGAGGAAAAGTCTTTCGTGACCCTCTCCCAAGCGAGATCTCGACCCAGGGATGACAGCTCTTCTGAATTCTCTGTTGTCCGAGAGTCACAGCCAGGATACAGCTTTTAAGTACTGGCTTTTTTGCCGCGTCATAATGAGCCCATCCCAAACTATATAGTTCAGATCCTACCACAGTGCACAAAACATCTGTCCAAAGGATCTCTGCCAAGCTCTCAGCTCCAGGCTTGTGTTTCTGGGCTCCGAAAAACATCTGCAGCTTTTTTTCAGCTTGATCTCCATCTTCAGTTGTGGCTTAAATGGATTCTGCATCACTGTTCCTCTCTCTCCATTCCATAGGCTTANCACTAAGGTAATTGGAAGCTTTTCAAATTTGATTATTTAGTGTTAGATTTTCACATTTCTGGGTTGTTTGATAATACCTGTGAAACATGAGTAGGCATACATTGCTAGTCAGTAGAACTGACTTTTGATCATGGTATCGTAAATGCATTGTCTTGTATCCGAGATTGCATGACTAAGGCCGTTGCTTGCTAAAGCTCTGTCCTGGGGAATGACGGGCTTGTAAAGTACTGTCTTGTTTTCCATAGTTTCATTGGGGAAAACTAGCACCTGTACTTGAGATTATCTCCTGCCTGAGGGAATAGACATAAAAACTGCCACAGAACAACATGATTCATGTCACCATTTATAATTCATAACTGTAAGAACTATTTATTATTTTAATTTTCCTTCTGTGTATCAACAGTGACAGTGGTATCAAATACCAACGGCACAGGTATATCAGGGCTATATTTATCAGAAAGAAGCATTTTTGTTCAGTATGGAACATAGTGGCAAACACGCTCAGAAATTGAGTCAGAAAAGGCCTAGCTGGTGTGCTAATTCTTGTAATTATTCTACTGCATAGTCAGGCATGGTATGCAGCAACAGGTTCCAGAAAAATTCTGCTGACTTGTTGGAGACCTTAATGTTCTAACATATACATACAAGGAAATAGAGGTTTGGGGAGGGAATACTGAAGAAGGCACACTAAAAAAAAAAGTTGAACTGCAAAATTAAAGTCTCAAGTAACACAGAAATGCAGGTACATGAAAGAGCCAATACTTTTACTTCTGCTACAGAGCTGCTCTTTAGGTCAGAGCTGAGAAAACCTCAAAAATTACCTTGAAAATTGTCTTAAAATCATGTTTCAACATTAATAAGCTACCCAGTCTGCACTTTCCTCCTGATATTAGAAATTTATGTGGTAAAAATATGCTTTTTTCATATACATTATGACTACTTCAATAAAATAAAATATTCAAGGGCCATTCTCTTGGCTTGAGATGAAGGGGCATGGCGTGCCTTGTGTGGACACAGCTGATCATTGTCATTATGCTGAACGGAGAGTCTGCATCCATGTACGCAACTAGAGTCGGTCCTTCACCCGTGCTTCCTCCTGAGCTATGCCTAGATAATACTCAGAAAAGTAAGCTGGCCCAATCCAAAATAAAATAAGTGTTAACAATTTCCCAGTATAAATGGCCATAGGTCACTACTCAGATGCAAATTATGTTCTGTTTCATTGACTAATATAGCCATAGGAATTGAAAATAGAATGTAATTTAGGATTAGTTTCCAACTGCAATTCGGACTGAAAGAGGCAAATATGTTGTGTGGATGGTTGGACTGGATGACCTTAAAGGCCCCTTCAAACCTTGATAATTCAATGATTCCAGTACAATATATGCGTCATCTTAGTAAATCAGTTTGCTAGGCATTATAAATGTCTAGGGCAAGATTTAATTTCCTTATTTTCTATTTCAAGCCCTTCATAGGACTGTTAATATGGAGAAAAATATCTCATCCATCAATAGGCATACTCCTGAGTTGCACTACATGGACTCTGCAATCACTCAGTACTATGAAAAATCTGATTTCTGTGCTTTCATTCTAAAAGAGCCTCATCTGTGGCAAATCTGACTCTTTCCATGTATTCCCAGTGGGAGCAATTAAGTATTCATTGTCAAGGTTTGACTTTTTTGGAACTGGATTTAATGGGAAAATACTGAGCTCCCAAAACTTCCTGAAAAGGTTTTGTGACATATGGAACATAAATTTGTTTTATTTGGCTGTTTGCTACTTAGCAGCTCCAGGTTTTTGCTATGGTGTTCATTAGTGTCAGTTTTGATTCTTCTTTTAATGTTTGTCACACTGTCTACAAGCCGTTACAAAATTTGGCCTAGAACAGTACATATTAGTATTCTGGTTTTCTAAGCTATCCAGGTAAAAAACAGTAAAATACTAGTTCTATAGATCTGACAAGGTTTATCCAGTGTGGCTCTCTGATTACAAGACTGAAAGCATGGCACGATTTAGAACATGAAACTTTTGTATATAATCATGGTACAAATTATGAAGATCACAGATTGTAGCCATGCCTTAGGTGATGCAATATCTTCTTTCACTTTCTTACTGCTTTTTTGTAAGTATCAGCAATAGATTATTTTCATTTTCTGTCTAAAATTACAGTGCATCATTTTTATAAATGAGAGAAAATCTGATATAGTCTTACCTCGACCATTTGAGCATAATTATCCACTGCTTCACCCATTCGTGAAAAAATAATTAATCAGTTATTCAAAAGTATTTCCAGTTGACGCATGCGCAGTTGCTCTGCTTCATGGAGGGGCGGCGCCACTGCTCCCCGTGGGGCGAGACTGGCACAGCCCCGCGGGACGGGCCTCTCGCTCGCTGGGGACTACCAGAGATCTGTGTCTGTGTGTGTCTGTGTTACTGTTTCCATGGTGACAGATAGGGAAGGCTTCTGTTCCTCCATGCTCTCCCCTGTCACAGCAATGGGGAGACAGTGTCCCGCTGGATCCATATGGTCACCACTGCCACTCCCACACTTGGGACTAGTGAATGTATGGTAGCCGCGACAGTAGTAAAGGGAAAAAAACTTCGGCATCGACGTTCCCCACTGCTGTAAGGAACCCTGAGGCATTGTAGCATTGTAAAGTTAAGGTTTACCAAGCTCCAAGAGCATTGACATCACAGACCTGTGGCGACCCGAGCCAGTGGACACAGGGGTCGTCCCCAGTGGACTGCAGCCTCCTCTGGGGACACAGTCCAAGCATGTGCTAAACCCCTTTCTTGCTGCTGCCTCAGGGTGAGCTTCTGCTGTGAGAGGCTGTAGGGAGGTTCTGAAAATGCTCCCCAGTGCTTCGGAGTGGCAGGAGGGAGAGCCATGGGTGTGTCCTATATACACATTAATGGTGCACTGGTATTTGCATACAAAAGGTTTTGCGGGAGCCACCGGAGACTTGCAAACCACAAATAGGGGGGTATAACTGTAACTCCAGATGACAAAATCTGCCTCAGACCAGAAACACTAAAGCATGTTAAAGGAAAAACATTCACAATTGTCTGTCCCTGGAGGAGTATCAGGTATCAAAAAATAACACTGATAGTCCCAAAACTACAGTTTCCACTCTTTAAAACTTCTTGAAGAATGAAGGAAATATTTAAAGTGAAATATTCCTTTGCAGGCATGAAAGGTAAGAGCATCTCTTGACAGGTTATTTTTCTCTAAAGGTTATGAAGGCATAAAATGTTTGTCTCTATTCAAGAAAAGTTAGTGAAATGACATAGGGTCAGGTGAGAGTCATGGTAGGAGTTTATGAGAACACTCAAAAAATTTCCAAAGAATATATATTTTGCTGACAGTTGAGCTCTACTATCCACTCCAAAGAGCTCAAGAGGATGTAATGAAATAATGCTAAAGTGCTTTATCTTTTTGATCATGTTGAAAACAAGTAAGACTTGTGACAATGTCCACGCACCTTGTATGGGAGAAGGAAAAATTATTTCCAGGGGCAAATGTGAGATGATGGGCCAGTATATAATGACAATGATGACAAAATTTAGATTTTCACTCCAAATATGAGCAGAGGACTTTTAAATAATAAGTAATCCCTCAAATTTTGTGAGGGTCTGGCAAAGTCCTGTAATAGCTGAATTCCACTAAGAAGTGGTTCATACATGTGTAGATAAACCATGTCCACAGCCGTGCCCCATCAGCCCTGGCAAGTACAGAGACACCTTTGCCGTCACATCAGGGCATGCTGAGCACAGGTGGGCAGCCAGTACTACTGCTGCATCATCCCCCTGCCCTGTGGCAGCGGGAAAAGACACCCCCATAGCGGCCCCCTGCCCTGTGGTGGTGCCTTGGCTTGCTGTAGCACCCCACCCTGCCATAGAGACAGCTTGCCATGGTGCCCTGCCTTGCCGCAGTGTCCTGTCCTGCTATGGAGCTCTGGCTTGCTGCTATTCCCCATCCTGCAGCAACACCCTGCCCCACATGGCGGGTCGGTCCTATCCCCCAGCATGGCAGAGGCACTGACTACGCAGTCGTCTGGTGCTTACGTGACCCATAAAAAACCCACGAACAACCAAGTGAAGACAAAGATATTTTCCTGGGGGAAAAAACTGTAAAGAAACTGTTACATTTGAGTCACGAAGAACTGAGGGATTACCTTAATTCCAAACTACAGTTAAGGTAGACTGGTAAAGCTGCTTAGGTGAAAAAATCAAATGTGATATTATTTAAAGGAAACTGAACAATAACAGGTAAGAGTTTGATTTTCTCTGCAGAACTTCTTATAACAGTGTGTCTTACAGAACATTGATATGATCAACACAAATCAGAACAAAAGTATATATTGAATGCATCTTGCCACTAAAAGTGGCCAATAGAAGACATCTATTAATGTTTTTCACATACTAGCAATATGAAGATTTCTGTGAATTCAGTCACTTTATGACCTGGGATATTTTACCATCCACTACTTCTTCAGTCAAGGAACTCCATAGTTATTCTATATACAGTATATCTCCACTGCATTCCGACCCCTCCACTATGACCCCATGGATTTGCGAGGCAAATTTCTTGCAATTTTGCTTCAGCCGTTAGCGAGGTTCTCCGGCTGATCCATGGGCAGTGCCTCTGCTCTGCTGAGGGGTGGTGCCGGTGCCCCCTGTGGTGTGGGACTCACCTGGCCCAGCAGGAAGAGCATGTGGTTTCTCCGGCTCGCCGTGGTGTTTAGAACTCTGAGGCACCATTGCCCGGTCCCTGAACCGGGAAACTGCCCCACAAAAGTGAGGCAAGCCAGGTGGGGCAAGCACTGTGTGCTGGGAGGGGGCAGGTGCCGCTGAACCAGGACGAGGTTTCTGTTCCCCCACCCTCTGGGATTGTATGGACAACATTGCCTCTCCCAGGACTGGTGGATATTAAAGGGAGAGAAACACTGATACTGATATCTCCCCCCTGCCATAAGCCGTATGGGGTGTCACAGTGTTGCAAAGTTAAGGTTTCCCAGGCTCCAAGAATGCTGACCAGCGCCCAGGGACACCTTTCCCCCAGTGTGGTGACAGGACGAGTATGCGCGGTGGCAGGAGCCAGGTGGCGGCTGCAGAAGCAACTGGGATGGTGCAGTGGCCAGATATGCCCACCCCGCAGCCGTGTCGCGCAGACAGCCCCAGCGGGTGAGGGCGCCACTGGGCTGGGATACCACGTGAGGCTGGGATGCTGTGGGCATGAGCATCAGGGCCGGGGGCTGGCTGGGGGGGAGAAGCTACGCGGGGTTTGGGCTGCAAGCATGCATGGTCACAGCAGCTGCTCAGAAACAGTTCCCTTTGCTCCCATGTGCTCAGAGAGCCCTTGGGGAGGAGAGGAAAAGTGTCCACAGTGTTCTAGAGTGGTGGGAGGTGGAGTAATGGACGTGGCTTGCATGCATATTAATGTCCTGTGGGTATTTGCAAATTTGATGTTCTGTGAGAGCTCTGGAATGATCCGTTCCTTGCAAATGAGGGGGTATAACTGTAGTTACGATCTCTCTTTGACTCCTGGATTTTGATTCTTAATAACTTTGTCTGATGCCTGATACATCTCATACGAAAAGAATGAGCAAACACTCCCAATCCTCTTTTTTCATGTTATTCATAATTCGGTACACTTCTGCCATATTTTTCATTATTTTCACTAGCACATTTTAAATATGTTTTTTATCACATTTCCACAAAAAATATCCTTTTTGTAAATTTTCAAGAAAGAGTACTAACCTACGTGATCATACATTTGATATGGGAGCAATCCCATGCTCCATGCACTCCATACATTTTATATGGGATTTACATTTATACATGGGAGCAATTCCATGCCTTCAATTCTCTTCAATATCTGGTAATGAATCTGCTTGAGTTCTTTCTCTATCAAACACATCTTACTGTTCAGCAATAGGGTTGTGTCATGGTTTGACCCTGGTTGGATGCCAGAGACCCACCCCAACTTCTCCTGAAGGAGAAAACTAGAAAAAACAAACTGGAAAATAAAACTGGAAAATAAAATAAAACTGGTCACAGGCAAAAAAAGCAAAGCAACTACAAGTAAAGAATATAAAGAATTTATTTTCTAACTAACAAGATCAGAACTGCAAAGGAAGCATCATTTAAAAGGCAACCTTTCCCCCGCCCTCCCCTCTTTCTCTTACAACAGATCTCATATTCCCTTTTTCACCAGGAGACAAAGGGGGAACATAGGGTAGGGGTAAATCAGGCAAGTTGGTATTTCTGACCAGATCCAGGGTAGGAACCATCTCTCTGCCCTTCCATGAAGTTCTCTCTCTCTCTCTCATGAGAGGGAAAGGTCTTTCATGACCCTTCCCAAGTGAGCTCCAGGCTTGTCTTGTGTTTCTGGGCTTCGAAGAACATCAGTTGTCTTTTTCCAGTTTTTGTCTCTCCATCTTCAGTTGTAGCTTAGATGGATTCTGCAGTACTGGTTCTCTCTCTGGCCCATAGTTTTTTCACCATGGTCAGTCCAATTCACAAGCAGCAGCGGGATGCCTGGAAGAACATCTCTACCCCTTCTCTCGTGGGCGTGGGGGCCTTCGATCTCTCAGCCTACCAACGCAGGTTCTGAACCGGCACTCTACATCTTGCTACTGAACTTTTTTTCTTCTTCTCTCTATAACCTTGAAGGCCCTGGCAGCACAGAGAGCCCAGGCAAGAACTGAGGTGTTAACCCCCTCGCTGCCAGAGCAGCAGAAAACCCCCTAAACCATAACAGGTTGTTAAGATAGAATGGATCTTATAGTTAAAATCCTGGTTTAAGTACAAATAAAATTCTCAATACTATTCCTTCAATAAAGCTGTTTGCTTTAATGTGCAGAGTAAAATTTTATTTTGAAGTGTTGGGAGATGGAATTTAATTTCTATTTATTAAAGAAAAAAAACCCATGGAAAATGGAACTATTTTTTTAGTTTTGTTCATTAGGAATGTCTACTTGATTCTGTTGTACATATCATTAGGCATAAAAAGACTAATAAAACTGATTGATCTTATTTAAACATAAAGGAAATGCGATCATTTAATTTATAATTGTCTGTTTAAAGCTTAACAATCAACTTTCTGTCATGGTACTAATTTTGATCCAGCCCACACTACTTAAATGATAATCATATTTTAAATACAAAATTCAGCATTTTCTATATAGTTGGAGGTGTTTAAGGGTAGGCTGGATGAGGTGTTGGGTGATATGATCTAGATGTAGAGGATAGGTTAGTTGGATTATAGGTCGGACTAGATGATATTCAAGGCCCTTTCCAGCCTTATTTATACTGTGGTACTGTGGTACTGTGAACTCTGCAATGTCAAAAGGCAAGTTTGGAAGGATTTAGTCAATCTGCAAAAACTGCTGTATGTACCTACTGCAGGTAGGCAAACTGGTGCCTGAAAGTTACTTTATCTTAGAGCATGACACTTTGAGGCCCAGCCATTAACGTTAGCATGCAGTACAGACAAGGTGATAGATATTTAACATTGAATCACAAAATCACAGAATCAGTAAGGTTGGAAAAGACCATAGAGATCATCAAGTCCAACCTATCACCTGTTACCTAATCTAATCTAGTCAAACCTGTTACCTAACCTGACCTGTTGCCATCCTACTACCAACACATCATCCTACCTATAACACACTACCCTAATATCTAGGTCATGCCACCAAGAACTTCATCCAACCTTTTCTTAAACACCTCTAGGGACGGTGACTCCACCACTTCCTTGGGCAGCCCATTCCACTGAGAGATCACCCTCTCTGTGAAAAAGTTCCGCCTAATGTCAAGTCTAAATCTCCCCTGACGCAGTTTAAGACTGTGTCCTCTTGTTCTATCACTGGTAGCCAGAGAGAAGAGACTGACACCCAGCTGACTACAACTTCCCTTCATGTAGTT
>WEKX01007096.1:0-14741 GCA_013390025.1 Pitta sordida
GGTCCCTTCCAACTCAGATTAACCTGTAAAGCTGTCAACTGGGTTACCACGTATGAATACAGTGGGAAATTTGGAGCAAACATAATGTAACAGAGGTGCAGTCACACTGGAGACAGTTAGCATTTGGGGGCAAAATATTTGGCCTGTATCATGCAATCAGTGAGCCATATGTCATCCAAAAAAATGTGTCTTTAGCACTGTAACTAAACTGTGGTACTTCCGTGGCAATTGATTACAGAAATCATGAAGTAGAAAGAAGTGTTCTACCAGTATCTGGAAGGGACAACACAGGCTTTTCCTACAAAAGTTGCTCATTTTTACTCCTCTTCTGGTCAAGCTGCTCCCCAGACCTCTTTCCTTGCAGACCTCTAATATAATCTCTTTCAGCAATGCACAAACCAAAAAGCTCTCTTATTAGACCTATCCTGAAAAATCATAAAAGAACGTGAGAAAACCAGGGCAATCACCATAACATATTCCAAAAATAGGGACATTGCTCGCACTGTTGAGCAAAATTTACTATGAACCTTTTCCTATTGAAAATAACTAGTATATGCCGAGTGAACTGTGGAAACACAATATTACTTCTTTTGCCTCAGACACTTCTCCCTTACACAGCCTCAAGACCCAGCTTCTAAAATTCCTCTCAATAAACAATACGGTATCTTCATGTTTTTCAAAAAATATTTATTTAAGACAAAAATAAATGGGATTTCTTGTTTAGTTCATCAGGCATAGTGCTAGCACATTCGGTGGTTAAATGTGCAGATCAGCAGCTTCAACTAGCTTGAAAACTTTTTCAAATTAGTTTTAGACTCTTAAAATGCTGAGGTGCAGAGAGAAAGAAACCATTGAAGCATATTCTTTTTTTCCCTCTGGACTTGAGGAGTCCACAGAGCAATTACTCAGAACAACAAACAAACGGAAAAACAGCCAGACTGTCATGCCTGCCATTCTATTGTCATAAATTTGATCCCCCTTGGAATATTTTTCTTAAGGACTGGAAAGACAGTTACTGTGGAACAACCCAGACGTCACTCAGTTTCTTCAGAATAATAAGAATATATTTTATGCCTGAGGAAAGCTTTATTTACAGAGTTTATAGGCAATACTACAAAGAAGATATACAATCATACCTCGTGTATTCATGCCTACTCATTCACATCTTCGCAGATTTACTAAATATTTTTCAGCAAATGTTACTCAGCTGTTCACGGAGCATCCCCCCATGGGGTGAGGGGGGTGATGCCTCTTGCTCTCTGGGGACCTCCACAGTTTGCTCCCTTATGAGTCTTGCAGAGGTTAGGTGGCAGGAAGATTTATAATACATGGTGCACAGTCCATGGTGCTTTGGTGCAGCGTGGTCCTGTTTTGCCATGGCAGGCAGCCCGGGATGCCCACCAGCCCATGCCAGGAGTGGGGAAGTCTACTGTAACATGAGGTATGGAACGATCCCATTCTGCAGTGGCAAGGTGACCTGGGCCACCCGCCCGCCTGTGTAAGGAGTGGGATGTCCTGCAGCTTCTCCTCCTGAGCGTCCCAGCAGGAAGTGCTCTCATGTGTTTGTCCGCACCAGAGTCTTCCTGGGGATTACCTGCAGACTACAAATGGGAAACTGACTGTGTGTGTGTCTATTACAGCTTCATAACTACAGGTGGAGGAGGTGATGCTGATTCCATCATACCTAGTGATACATGTAGTCCCACAGAAAATGCTTCCACAGTGTGGCAGCCTCGTCCACAGGGACTGTGGCATAAGCTAGCCTCCCCTTTCCCCTTTGCCCTGCCCACCCAGGTGTCCCAGCATGTGGTGCTCTCAAGTGTTTGTCCCCACCAGCACCTTTCTAGGGAGCACCTGCGGATTACAAGTGAGGACTGACAAGCCCCTGCCCTGCCATGGCCCTGAGGCGAACTTCCCCACTGTGGCGACAATACAATCATGTGCAGCGGCAGCGTGGCTGAAGGGAAGCCCAGGAATTCTTCGGAGGTCTCCCCAATCGGAGAGGGCTCAGAAACACTTCCCTTTGCTCCCCTGTACTGTGTGAGGCCGTGGGGAGGTGCTGAAAACACTCCCCAATGCTCTGAGGTGTTGGGTGGGGATAAGAGTGTGGCTTATTTCCATACTCATGGAGCACCCATGCTTGCGGATTGGGCGATTCGCGGGATTCCCAGGAGACCCATAACCCATAAATGCAGAGGTATGACTGTCATAGACACATCAGGTCTGGTTTGCTGTTCCTGGTTTACAGCAATAGGTGCAGGAAGTCAGATGAATGGCTACAATCATACGATGAAGAGCATTATTTTTTGAACGATTCATGTTGTCAGCTAAAAGAATTTGTGAGAGTTAATTGGTTTGCTTGTGAGTTTGGGTTTTGATTTTTTTTTTACTTTACATTTGATACGACATTCATGGATTATGAATTAAATACTTAGTTTATTTCTCCCTTCATTTCTTTTCCTGGGTATGAATTCGTTTACCAAAGTGCCCGTTAGTTTATTTCTCCCTTCATTTCTTTTCCTGGGTATGAATTCTTTTACCAAAGTGCCCATTTTTATCCCTGTTACATATGTACTTAACATAGTGGATCATGCTGCTAAGAGAGGATAAATAACAACACAGCAAATGTGTGAAGATAATACTCAAGTTCACTAGAGTTCCTGTGCTTAACATTTGCTGCAACACACAAGAAACAAAGGGAACTTCATCTAGCTATCTGCTTACTGCACAGCTGATTGTTGTTTACACAAGAATTCCATGCAAGAAATAAAGGCTCTCCACACGAATACGCAACCCTCTTTACCCTGTGTTGCTAAATATACCCTTGGTTATGGTGGGGAATTTGGGAAGGAAATGCAAGAGGAGACACGTAGGTGGATGGAACATGGTGCGAATGGGTCCACGCTTGTGGGCCTGGTCCCTGGGTGGGTGTTCACTTGGGAGTTGGACTAGATGATCCTGTGGGTCCCTTCCAACTCAGAATAAGCTGTGAACCTCTGTTTACCCATATAAGGCTTAGCTGAACTTTCCTGACTATCTTTTGAAGTTTTTTCCTCTGCCTATATGACAACTTCTCAGAAATTTTCCACCCTCATCTACTAAATTATTTATTCTGGTTCAATGACTCATGTCATCTGAAAGGAAGGGAGGAAGTGGGGGAGGGGAAGGAGCTGTTGAAGTAATTTAAGGGCCAGAAGTTCACCCTAAAAGTAGCCAGAATCATGGAATAATTAATATTAAAATTAGACCTTATGTTGTCGAAGAAAGCTTATCAAAATTGAAGGGGATAAAGCCTAATGCATTTATGATCTCTAGAATATGGAGAATGTGATAGATGCCATCTGTACCAGCTGTAACTTGTGCATAACCTCAACACACAAACTCAAAGGCACTGACCTAAAGTCTAACATGTGACAGGACTCTCTGCATAAGACAAAGATTAATGCTTCCCATCAAACTGAAAGGAGTGGAATATACTAGAAATTAAAAGAAAATTAGTCTCCTCATTTAACCCTGCTTAAAGAGGACTCAAATAGGAATCCTGTGCTTTGGATCTCATGAGGACTATTTACTTAACCCAAAAAGTAAAGGAAGTGTCACAGTCAGTTCTTCAAAGCAATTTCTTTTCCTATTAAAATAATTTAATTCTTCAAACAGATTTTCTTTATTCATACCTGGATTCTATTAAAGGTCTTGACACTTTGTCAGCAGCAGCAAATGGAAATTAGTCTTGTCTTTTCATCAGACCAATTTACATTGTGGAAGATCTTAAAAAATCATTTTTGTTAATGTTTAGCTGAGGATTCTGAAGTTATTCAGTTGCATGTGGATCTTCACCATAGTCTTGGAGATCAAACCTATATTTTTACCTCATATAATTTTAATTGGTCCTCTGATCATTCTTGTTTCTCTTCCGTGGGTTGTCTTCACTAACATATATTTTTTAAAGGGCAGAGCCTTTTAAGCAAGGTGCTTTAACTAGATTATGCTCTTCATACAGCAAATATGTTTTCCCTTAGCACACACAAACTGTTGCAGCTGGGTTTGTTTGTGGGGTTTTCTTTTCCTTTCCTCTATAGCATGGTCAGTGATTTACTCTTTTATAGCTTCCAGATAACTTTTTCCGAAACTGTTAATGGTTTCTGAAGCATCTAGGTATGTATTCATCAGTATAAAAAAACATTTCTCTTCACCTAATATATTTTCTTAGAGAGTTTCTCAGGCATATGAAAAGAGTTCTTAATTTTAAGTGTCTCTTCCAAAATAGTTGTCTTCTTCCAAATAGATGTAATAACCATCTTTTCTGTGAAAGTATTCAAGTACTTATTTCTTGTGCCTGCTTTGGAGCAAGTTCATCTAGACACTTGTTCATAAAAAAACCCTATTATAAAAAAGTATGAAACTTATCCTAAATCTTCTCTAACTAAAAGAACAGTTTACATAGTTGTGTAGGTCACAAAGTAACAATTACACTGTTTTTTCATGAATGTTTAAAATTTTTCTTAAACTCAATCCTATGTTTAGATTCTTGGTTATCTGCATGGTTTTGGTAGCAGGATGTCAACATGGGGAGATTTCTGTTAAGTAATACCAGAAATTGCCTTGGAATTAGATGGTGTCACTGCCAGCCAGCGTCAAGGTGGACCACCTGCTGGTCAAAGCTGATCCAAGGCTGGTTTCTATGATAACGTATCTAAGAAGAGGTAAAAACTCTGGCACAAAAGAAGCCAGGAGAGGAGTAAGAATATATGAAAGAAATGACCTCACAGACATTAAGGTCAGAGAAGAAGGACAGGGATGAATTGCTCCAGGTGCAGGACAATCCCCTGCAGCCAGTGTTACAGACCATGGTGAGGCAGCCGTGTCTCTGCAGCCCATGAGATCCCACAGGGGAGCAGAGATGCACCTGAAGCCCTTAGTGAACCCTACACAGGAACAAGTGGAAATGCCCTGAAGGAGTCGGTCACCCCATGGTGCTGAAATAGGCTTGCTGGTAGCAGCTAGCATGATGGAGAACCCACTCTGGAAAGGACTGCACCCAATGGAAAAGACTCATGATGCAGCATTTGATTAATATGGCAAAGACCCACACTGGTGAAGCTTATGGAGGACTATGTCCCATGGGAAGGAGGTGTCAAGGAGGTGACACCGAGGTGTCATTAAGAGAAAAAGAAGGAATGGCAAAGTGTTATGAACAGACTAACTGACAGCTCCTATTCTCTGCACCGTGGGAGGTAGAGAAGTTCTAGGTAAGTAATTTACAGCTAATCTTAGCTCTGGTGTATGGACACAAATACCATTAAGGAAATGTGGACAAAAGAGAAGACATCTTGATCATTATCCTAAGAACAATGTAAATATGTATGTAAATACCAATGACAATTTCTTAATTGTATCACAATTAATGTTATTAATTGTGAAATTAATGTTATTAATTGTGATAATTAATAAAAATTAATTAAAATTTTATTTTCATAGAGACCTTTGTAGTGACATTAATTTCCTTAAATACATTCTACCAAGAAGTACAGTAATCCCTCAGTTCCTCATGGCTCAAATTTTATGGCTTCAATTCTTTGTGCTTTTTTTCCTGAAAAGACATCTTTGTCTTCCCTCAGTTGATTGCAGGTTTTTTCCATGTCACATGAGCACAGGATAGCCCCACATGTGCAGTGAGTGCCTTTGCTGCACTGAGAGTGGGACTGGCCCACACCGGGGGACGGAGAGTGTGTTGCCTCTCACTTGTTCAGGGACTGCTTCGAGTTCCCTCCCTTGTGAGTGCTGGAAAGGTTAAATGGTGGGGAAGTTTTATAAAACCATGTCAATGGTTTATTACAGCTACTCACTCCAGGGCCATGGAGGGACAGGTGCTTTGTGGAGTGCCACACCATTACTGCCACTCCGCATAGCCCTGGACTGGCCCCACATTGCTGCTGCTACCCGGGGCAGCCCTCGGGTGGCCCTGGGAAAGTGTGCCCACTGCATCAGGAGAGGGCATAGGGGGACTGGAGCCTTCCCGTGGCATGGCAGCAACACTTCCCTCCACTCCCCTATCCATGCTCACCATGTTGGGGAGGGGCAGAGAAGACCCACTTTGCTCAGGGAGGTGCCAGGAACGCCTGCCAGTGGTCTGGGGCTGACAGGTCAGAGTGATGAGTATGGCTTATTTGCATATGTACCACTTCTTCATGGATTTCAGATATTACAGGACTTGTCTGGTTCTGGACCCTTGCAAAGCTCAAAGGATTAGAGTACTACCATTTCACATCCTTTGAGATTACAATAACACACTTCTTAATGCAAAAATATATGTCTTTTTAGAGCTCTTTATTTGTTGCACTTTGCAGGATTGCACTTTATGGCTCTTGAGATGCTGTAGAATACAGGCTGTAAAAAGGAATTTAAGATATAAAGCACATTTTTAGAAAACATGTGAGATTCAAGACTTGCAACAATATGTAACCATGACCTCTGCTGAGGAAAAATAGATTGTCTTCTCATCTACATGGCCATCGATGGCACATAAAAACTTATTCACAAAGGTCTTAGAGACCCTTGACATTAATGGAGAAAAATGTTCCATGGTGAATATAAACAACCGCTTTATGAATCTTGAAGATATTTTCAATAGACCAAGAAAAGTTGAAGATAGTCTTTGTAAGAAAACCCCATGTGCTTTTTAACATGTACCCAGCAAGGTAAGATGGAAGTTTTTAATTCCTCAAATTACCACTAGGAGGGAGTAGCAGCAGAATCCTCCAATGGCTACTTTGAAAAAAAGAAAAATGTAACGAAATACAGTTAACAATTTTTTAATGGCTGAACAAAGGGTGGTGGCGAGTCCAAAGGGTTGGATATAGCCCAAAGGCTATCTATTCCGCTCTCCCAAGCAGGAGCCAAAAAGTAGAAGTTTAGATGTCTTGTCTCGAGTGTTTCCTCTCCTCTTTGCTGTTTGAACATAGTATTTGCTCAGGACCTTGCCTACTTCAGCTGCCATCTTGAGGAAGTTAAGTTTCCTTATTTCAGGATTAGGAATCTCGAGACTTAGTAGAAATATCCAGCTTTCTAAAATTATTCATCAGTATGCCTGTCTTACGTAGGACAGAAATTTTCTCTAACCAAATTTACAATGACTTTCTTTCGCACTTTCTTTTATTTTCACACAACCAATCTACAAATGCTTAAATGATATACATAAAAGTCAAACATATGAAGAATATCCAAGGGCAGTTCCATATGTTTTGATGAATAGTATCAAAACAGTTGATAAGATGCTAAATAAATATAATTTCCAGAATAGTTTATTATTACCTCTACTGTGCTGTACCAATTTCATAGAGAAAATCAACTCTTTTAGATCAAATCTATATTTTACAGTTTCCTTCTAGAAGTGAGAACAATCAAATTAATCGAAGTAGATGAAAGCAGAATAAGTGGATTTTGTCCTGAAGCTGGTGGCATCAAAATATGAAATTATTATAACCAAGGTCTTCAAAAAGTCATAAAACTGCAGCAGTTACAAATATTGAAGGGAGACATGAAAGGCACAAGATAATTTTTTAAGAGAGAAGAGGTCTGGAAATTATTGCTGGTTTCTTAGTAGAGAAAAAGGCTCATTCTTCACCTGTGAATGAGATGGCTGTTATAATAGATAGCACTTTCTGAAATTACTTGCATCATTAGGGTTCCAGTGGCTGAATTAAAAGAAAATGAAGGATGCATATTCTTCTAGGAAAGGTGTGAAAATATATTGCTTCTCAGTGACAGACAAACCAGATAATTTTATAAGGAAGTGTCTTAGTGAAAGTGTTTCAGCTTTGTAGTTCCCTAGGAAAATGAAGAGTAATGTAAAAATTGGACAAGATGAAACTAGTTCTTTCATTCCACATATTGACTGCACAAGTCACTTTCAATAAATCTACTAATTATTGGACTTTAGGCAGCACTTTGTTGACATTAAAAAGGCTTTACAAAGTGTTCTGTTTAGTAAGAGAGCCTTCTGGTCTCATAAACTTATTCTAAAGACATACTTGAATATGTTTTCCAGCACGTTAGGAAAATAAACTTTAATTAAGTGTAACAGGTCTGCTGCAGAATGGCTCCCAATACAATCTGATAGTAAAGTCACTTTTTTCAGACCATTGTGGAATTAAAACCCTGTGGTAAAATGAAGCAATACATAACCTCTATTCCCACCTGTCAGATACTAATTAACTGACACAGAGGGGTTTTTTCCCTACCATAATGTGTCTAGGCCTGGTTGCTGACTCAGCTATGTAGGAGGTGTCAGAGGTCTGCAGACTTTGTTCTAGGATAGACACTACGTCAGCTCAGGTTAACACCTAGAACTTTAGAATGGAAGAAGTTTAGCAGAGGGTGTCTCAATTTAGTACACTGATGCTCACTGTCATTGCAGCCAAGGCCACTGGAAGGAAATACCTTGTAGATGAACTTTTTAATATCTGCTTCCGGAACTATCTAGACAGGTATTCCGTACTGGAAACACAGTTTTAAATATCTTAGAGTGAACGGCCCAAATCAGTATCTCTTAACATAGTAATCCCTTAGTATTGTCTTTACAAAGAAAGCTCAATATTGTTTGCTCCACATCTCTTCCTAGCTCTGCTTTTAGGCCTTTTCCAAAACCAATCCTGTATAAGCTAAAAGCCTGTTCAGTGCTAACACTGAACAGAACAGAACAGAAGCAGAACAAGGTGGGTGAAAACTCTTGCATGATAAGTGAGAATTGGCTTCACTTTGATTCTGGCTTAGTATTCCACAAATTGACTGTCTGGCAATCAGGAGAGTATATTCCAAGTACCCATTGAATGTTGTGATCACAATACAGTCGCCCCTCTTGCACTTTGCGTCCCCCATACTGCGACTTCAGATCTTAGCGGCATGATTTTTTAGCAGTGTAGAAAGACTCGTTTTGCAACTGCACATGCGTGACCCGGCAGTGGCGGCCCCGGCTCCAGCCTGGGCGGCAGAATGGACAACGGTAGTGGCTTGGGCTGNNNTAGGGGGGGCAGCACGGGCGGTGGCGGGGGAGCAGGTGATGGTAGCAGGGGCGGCGGTGGCAGTGGTGGCGGCCGCAGCGGTGGGGGGGGCGGGCAGCGGCGGTGCGGCCGCCATTCAATGCAGAAGTCGGGCTGCGCGGGTCTGAATTAAGACCACAGATGCGCGGTATAGGAGACCTGACTGTATTTCATTATTATTTTTTTTTTATTATTTTCGAGTGCTGTGATATATGACTTTTTTTGGTCTTCGCGTAGTATAATAAGCAGTATAGTCATCAGATTCTTCATTTAAATGAAAAGAGCGAGCTATTACCCACAGCACAAAATCTCTGAGTCAGCATATGAAATTCACAACCTAACTTTTGCTTTAAAAGGTAAGATGACTTTGAAGTGACCTTTTTGTTTGCCAAAATACAAAGTGAGATACTGATCCTGGTATTTTAATCTTATCTGATTTTATTTCAATTGACTTGTTATAATGACGTCCCATAAATAATTATTTATCATTTACAATGTTAATTAATCTAAGACTTCTACAGTAGAAAAATTTCTGAGTCAATAAAACACATATAACAACAAATAATTGGCATTAATGATACTCAGTTAAAATTAAGATACCCTTAAGGAGAATTGATGGAATTTGGTAGCCTTTTAGATATGGTGGCATATTTGAGTGATTTGCATAACACAGTTATGTTATCTGCCATCTGTCTTTTAGAAATATTCTTGAAAACCTCTCAGTCTGACCTTGTTCTTGTAGCCAGGTCAAAGAGCAAAGGTCATTCATAAGTCTTCAGTTTCCATGTTCTACACTAAGTTCATTGCATATGCTCACTCTAACGAGAAAAAATCCCTACGAATCTATATTGTAACTCACAGATATAAATAGGTATTTCAGTATAATTTCATTATATATTGGACTTAGAGATGAGTCAATTTCAGTGTTTAAGCTTTTTCAGTGTTAATCTTTTCCAAATCCCAGCCATGACTACTCGCTCAACCACACTGAAATCCAGGTAAAATGCTTGAAATAGAAAGAATGTTTCAAAGTGACAGAGTGAAGTGTAAAACATATCAAATACGTACAATAAAAACACAATTTGAAATGCACTGGATTGTAAACAAAAAGATTTGATGAAACTGAGTTTCTCCTATGAAAATAATGATTCACTATTATTGATTCATAGACACAGTTAGGTTTGCAAAGCCATTAAGTGGTAATATTAATTTTGATCTGATTTGGGAAAGAAAAATGGAAATAATTAGAGAATTAGAGAAAGAGAAAATAATTAGAGAAAGAGAATGACATTATAAAAGAAACTACAGTCGATCCTCTTCCACTCTGTGCTCCTCATATTGAGGCTTCATATCTTAGTGGCATGATTTCTTAGCGATTAAGCAGGCCCCTTTTCACAACTGCACATGCGTGACCTGGCATGTATGAAGATTCAATTAGGCAGTCAGGAATATGCAAGTCAACCGCAGCGTGCTGGTGGCTCTGCCACTTCCCTCTCCTTTCTGGCGTGGTGGCAGCTCTGCCGATTCCCCCTCCCCAACAGCACGGCGGAGGCTCTGCTTCCCTTTCCCTCGGCTCAGCTCAGCTCAGCCCAAGGCAGCTACCTGCACCGTGGTGGTGTGGCAGATGCAAGCTGGGCGCATGCTGCTCCCACAGCAGCTGAGCTCCCAGTGAGGAGGCTATGTGCAGTTATGGAAGACTTACAGACTCTCAGGTTAGACACAGTGTCCAAGACTTTCTTAGGGTAGACTTGGTGTCCAAGACCAGACACTACATCTACCCCAGGTATGGAGAGACCAGGTCTACCCACCCGAAGAGACATCGGGAGCAGCGCAGGCGGCTCCCCACAGCTGTGTCCTCAGCCAAGTGGAAAAGAGGTTTTTCCTGGCATGGATTGGCCATGGGCACCGGGAAGAACAAACACAAACACTGACACACAAAAGGGCAGTTCCGAAACAGTACTGGAGTGCTGGGGGTCTTGTGAGGGTGCAGGGCATATGTGCATATTAATGAGCTGCCAATCAACACGGAGGGAGGGCTTCACAGAGGAGGGTCAAGACCTGCACTACTGTGGTGTGGGAGACCTGACTGTAATTCTAAAATGCACTATGTCTTAAATAAATTAACTATTAAGTGAGATAATTAACTTCTAAGAAGGCACATGAGTGACTGAAAAAATGAACTAAATGATTTTGTGAAAAGTGTTTTTCAAGTGTGGCAAATGTTTCTTAAGTGTTACATCAATCATAGAATGAATTAGAATATTTTGGATTGAAAACGACCTTAAAAATCACCTAGTTCAAATCCCGCAGTCCTTTGCAATGAATATTCAAAGTAGACAGTCATGAATATTCAAATCAACCCCCACACCATGCTGCACGGACCACGAGGGCACTGCTCTGCTCATGGCAAGGTGCGCCAGCCACACTCTGCCCCTCCACTCTGGCCTGTGCCAGTGCTGCCCCCTCCCCTTGGTTCCACTCTGTGCTGTGCCAGTCCCCCACACCCCTCGGCTCCGCTCTAAGTGAGGAGGCTTTGTGCAGTTATCAAACATTTACACACTCTCCAGTTAGATATGGTGTCTGAGACTTTCTTGGAGTAGATGCCTACTCTGAGTACCAAGAGACCAGGTCTACCCACCTGGAGAGATACCGGGACAGTGGCTCGGTTGGCTCCATGCACCTATGTCCCCAGCCGAGTGGAAAAGGGATTTTTCCCGGTGTGGGGTGACTGTGGGCACCGGGAAGCGCTGGCACAGATACCGATACATAACAAGGCAGTGCCACAACAGCACCGCGGTGTGAGGGTGTGGGGCAAAGTTGTATATTAATGAGCTGCCATTCTACGTGGATGGAGAGCTTAGTGGGGGAAGTACCATGGTATTGGAGGGTCGATTGTATATGATACTAGGGAATATATGACTCTTAGGTTAATTATTATGCTTCTGCATGCACAAAAATGGATTGTAGAAGAATGAACCTGGAAGAAACACTATGACAAAGAAAAGGTCTTTATGCAGAAACAGTTGTACAAAAAATATGATTACTCTCCTACACAAACTTCTCAAGCATATTTGTGAATAAAGACACTGCTAATGACTTTTAATTGAGCACATATACTGAGTACTAATTTGGCCTCACTCAGAAGTGGTGCTATGTTAAGGGCTAAGTTAAGGGAACTGAAGAGATGTTATTTAAATCCTGACTGAAATAAATGCCTGAAAGTATTCATTCATTTAAACTTTTGGTTTTCCTGATTTTTTTTTCATCCTGACCAAATTTAAACCTTTTCTGTTAGTTGGGTATTTACTACATAATATGAGTATGTATAGGTCAAAGAGCCTTTATGTAAACGATACTAAACTCATGAACTCTAACTTCAGCACTCCCTAGGCACTCAGAGTTTTGCTCACAGTTACCGTTCTGAGGACCTTAGCACATTACTGTTAATTTTTCACCTTCTTTGGTGTCTGAATATTTCGCAGAGTCATAGAATGACCTAGGTTAGAAGGAACCTTAAAGTTCATTTCGTTTCAATTCCCCTGCCATAGGCAGGGAACCGTCCACTAGACCAGGTGGCACAAAGTCCCATCCAACCAGATCTTGAACACCTCCAAGGATTAGTCATCCACAATTTCTCAGGGTAACCTATTTTTGTGTCTCACCATGCTCACAGTAAAGGATTTCTGTTTAATATCTCATCTAAACCTATTCTTTTTCAGTTTAAAACCATTCCCCCTTGTTCTATCACTATGTGCCCTTATAAAACGTCTCTCCATCCCTCTTGTAGGCTCGCTTTCGGTACTGGAAGGTATTATATAAGTTCCCAAAGCTTTTTCTTCTCCAGGCAGAACGACCTCCAGCTCAAGCTGTTTTCATAAGAAAACAGCCCCATGATGAATTAGAGTCTCTCCACTGGACTCTTTCCAACAGGTCCACATCTTTCTTGTTTTAGGTACTCCAGGCCCAGACACAGTTCTCTGGGTGTGGTTTCACAAGAATAGAGCAGAGGGGCAAAGTAACTTCAAGTCCATTTGAGTCCTTAGACTCCAGAGACTTAGACTCTAGACCCTGGTTACTCCTAAGGACCACTGGAAAGGCCAGGTTACACATAAAACACAGCATTGCAAATTACCTCAAAGTGGTTTAAATATAGTTTGATGCACAGGGCGCTTGAGGACACTGACAGTGAGGATATGAGTTACTTGACGCAGAGAAGTCAATTGCATAGATCTGTACTATACTAGAGTATACTAAAATATAATACTATAAAATAGGGAGAATAAGCAAACCCATGAAAGTTTGTAACTATTAATTTAAAAATTACAATTTTGTAGCTCTTTCTAAGAACTAATATTCCCCTGCATAAAAGCACAGCTTCCTGGCCCCTGATACTGGAAAAGCAGTCTAGCCAGAAGTCTTGAATAAAGACTACAAGATCCTGAGGTGAACAAGGTTTCAGAGCTATTTCTTATTGACTGCTTTTAGCTGACACGTAAGTCTAATATTCTCTAGGATTTTTTTCCCCAGATTTAATTCTGTTCTGAGAGGTATAATTTTTCTAGTGCCCAGATGATTCAGAGTTACAGATTCTGTCATAGAATCAGAAAATATTTTCTAATGCCAAGACATTAACAGTAGGTGTTGCTGCATATAGTAGTCAAGTTTCTATATTTTTCTTGATCTAGTTTTATTCTTTTATATATGAATTTTTTAAAAAATTATTGTAATTAAAACACACACTTAAAGAGTTTGTTCTACAGAGTGTACCCTAATTGATGCATATTCTTAAATGTCCTTTATAAACTCTAAAAATAGGAAATCATTAAATAACATAACGAAAGAAAGATTAATTACAAGAGGCTTTTCTCTTAACATACAGAATAAAAAAGTCCCGAAACTGCTCCCAAGGAAACAGAAAAAATGGAAAAGCGAACTCTTTACTTCAGAGAAGTTCTGATTAATAATTTTCTGGAAAAGTAATATTTTTTTTCTACAGTTGAATAATATACAGCACTTAGTAGTTTGTTTTAATAAATAATATATTATTTTGCCCTTAGAAACTTAAAAATTTATAACTTTATCTATGTATCAATAAAATAAAAAAAAAAATTAAAATCACACACAGAGTCACACAGAATATTCCGAGTTGGAAGGAACCCACAAGGATCAACCAGTCCAATTCCCACGCTAATGCTCATACAGGGATTGAATCCACAACCCCAGACCTGTGGGCATAATGTAATTCCCTGTCCCATTGTCCCATTATCTAGACCATGTGAATGACTTCCTCATCCAGTCTTTTCTTAAACACTGCCTCCCTGGGCAGACCATTCCAGTGAGACATCACTTTCTCCGTGAAAAAACTCTTCCTAACATCTAGCCCAAACATCCCATGGAGCAACTTAAGGCCATATCCTCTTGCTCTGGGGCTGTCAGCCAGAGAGAAGAGATTTACACCCGCCCCACTGCAACCTCCTCTCAGGTAGTTGCACACAGAAATGAGGTCACCCCTGAGCCTCCTCTTCTCCACGCTGAACAACCCCAGCTCCCGCAATAGTACCTCACAGGACTTGTTCTCCAGTCCTTTCACCATCCTTGTCACCCTTCTCTGGACCCTCTCAAGCAGTTCAACAACTTTCTTAAACTGGGGAGCCCAGAACTGGGCACAGTACTCAAGATGTGGTCTGACCAGCACTGAGTACA
>WEKX01007096.1:15965-27086 GCA_013390025.1 Pitta sordida
CCCTTTTTTCCAAAGGCTGTACATCCTCCTTTTTTCCCCTAGTTCTTTCAGGAGCTCTTTGCTCATCCAGGCCAGCCTTCTCCCTTTCCAACTCATCTTTCGGCACATTGGGTCTGCCTGCCCCTCCACCTTCATGAGTTCATTCATAAAGTATGTCCAGCCTTCCTGGACCCCCCGACCATTAAGGTTTTTTTCCCATGGTATCCTCCCAATTAATTTCTTAAACAGTCCAAAGTCTGCCCACTCCCTCAGATTAATCCCCAAAATCTAGAGCTCCAAACCTGTTCTCCAAGGGCAGATGGAAACGCATCATCTGGCGTGATGGTGGGAGGCAGGACAGGATTCTGCCTCCCCCACGATTGGAGACCAGTTTTCATTCTCTGTCATCTATCAGATCTTTACCTTCCTCCTTGTGAGACAGGACCTTAACCCCCTCAGGTTCCTAGCCCTTTTTGAGAGATGGAAGGGTATATCTCCACCAGTCAATCTCCCTTTTATTTTCCCTAACACTTTGAAGCCTATTCTGTTCCTTGAGATCCACTACCATAGCAAGCAGGTCATTCACTTGCTCACACAGCATGCAAGTGTTTTTTTCACTTCTCTTTGATGCCATTAGGAGGCTACAGCACTCCCTGCAGTCAGCAATCTGAACGGCCACATCCCTCAAGAGAGGTGTTGTTTGGGTGAGCACACTCTTTTTCTCACCATTTTAGATCTTTTCATGGGCACTTTTTTGGCTGGGAGAGGGAAAGGGAAAACAGAAATTCTACACAGAACAGCAGCTACCAAGACATCTTCCTCAGCCCTGCACACTCTGCCTGTGCAAACTGCCTCACAACTGCTTAACATCCCTACTCTCAACAACCCTCTTTGCCTACTCCTGTTTGGCGTGCTCCAGTCAACGTGCTCCCAGGAGTTTAATGGCTTTAAATGTCCAGAACCCAGAAACCCTAGAGGCTCAGTGCCCAGCAATCCCCATGCATGATCCACCTTGCAGCGAATCTAAGGGCAACTGGGCTCAAAAAGCCAGAACTTGGAAACCCTAGAGGCTCAGTGCCCGGCAACTCCCACCCTCAATCTGCCTTACAGTGTATCTAAGGGCAACTGGGCTCAAAAAACCGGAACCTGGAAACCCTAGAGGTTCGGAGGCGGCAACTGCCGCTCTTGATCTGCCTCGCAGCAAATCCAAGGGCAACTGGGCCCACCATTTTCAAGGTCCCTCTGTATGATATCTGTTCCCTCTAACATACAATTTTTTTGAGATTTTGCCTATAAAACCCTGGGCAGTGGCCAGTTTAGCAGATAGGGTAGAAATGCAGGCCAACTTTTAAATATTTGTTAGGATTTTTTTCCCTTTAAATAAAAACTCAACACACAAAATATCAGAGGCAGCCAAACAGTACATAGAAATATAAATAACTCACTCTTTCCCTTTCATTTTTATCCCCTTGCATGATAGATGTCCCAGTATGGATATGAACATATGCATGGAGAAATTCATTAAAACTTGGGAAAATTTATAGCAAAATGTTTATAAATCTTTACATCCAGACAGATGTAAATTAGTTGACTTTCTATGGAATTGTTATTGGCACAAATATTCAGTGGGTTTCTTAACAAAACTAAGAGATTTTATGACCTCCCATCATTACAGAATGTTTTATTCTAATTTTAACATTCCTAGAAATTGTAATTAATAGTTTTACTGGGGAGATCTTGTTCTTTACTTTTATATGACCACTGAATACACTAAAATCCTGCAAGTTGTGGTTGGTCAGTTCCAGCCAGGCTGCGTGAGATCCATGAAGATACCAAACCCATGAATATTCAATTAGGTCCCACCTGTAGCTAACCCCCCTCCACTAATAAGCTCTAGAGAGGGTTTCTGGGAGCACTGCACACTCTGTTGAGCCTCAGAAAACATATAGAAGTGCCTTCTGCCTGTTCCCAGCTGTGGTTTTACCACTTATTTTTTCCCTTTTCTGAATTTTGAAACCCAGCAGAAGTCAGAATGCATGGGCTAGGACACACATGCTGGGTCCCACTGGGTTGGGTCGGGTGTGGTGGCCAAGCTGCTTTGGAGCCGGGAATGCCCCCACAGGCTTAGGAAAGAATTCCCCCTTGTCCCCAGATTGAGGGTGCCCCATGGGTCTCTCAGGGGGCACAGCTGATGCTAGTGGCAACCTGGCATGTTGGCCTGGAAATCAGGGCTGGCAACATGGGAATGTGGGACCCACTGCCACACGGCTGTCCCTGCTCCGGTGCAGTGCTCTGGTGTTCCTTTAATGTGCTCCCACGCTGCATTCTTCCCTCAGTGTGTACCCTCCTCCACTGTACCCCCATCCCCTGATGTACCCCCTGTCAGCTGAGCCAAATCAATTCCAGGCCAGGATCTCAGTGCCTCAATAGAGGTGGGGGGCAGCAAGGGCCCCTGGGGAAGACTGGCCAGGGCTTTCTCTTTCTCCAAAGACCCAGGAGTGAAGGGACGGGTGCAGCTGCCCTGCCCAGAATGGGCTGCTGGGGCTAGGGCTGAGCCCACACCTCGGCCACTCCTCCAGAGTGTCAGAGAATCAGGGCTGCGCTTAGCTGAGACTTGCATCATTAGAAAAAAAAGAGAAGGGGAAAAAAAACAGCTCCTGTCCACACACGCAGCTTGGCAGAGATGGGATTGGGGGGGGAGGGTGTGTGTGTTTCAGTGGAGGCTGTTTCCATAGGAACAGATGAGGGGCCAGAATCTTCTCTGCTCAAAACGAAGAAAAAAAGAATTGGTTACAAATGATTTCATTTGTAATTGAAACATGCTACACCTGCGCATAAGTTCATAAGTGCATAAGCACACAGCACCATGTCTCCTGCATCACCACTTGGTGTATCCACCCCTCTGTCCCTGCCACACAGGCAGGAGGAGTGTGGGGTCACATAATTTACTTACTTTTTCTTTTGCTTTGCTGCACTCCAGGCAGTGGTGAGTGCGGAGCTCCGGTCTCTGCCAGCTGCGTGGCCCCATGGAGGAGGTACCACTAGCCCCTGCTGCCTCCATAGTGAATGGGGACAGTTCCCTCTGTGGCACCAGCCCCTCCTCCTCCATGTACATGGCAGGGAACAAGGACAAGCCAGTGCATTGGTCCTGACAAAGCACCAAAGTGTACAGAAACCGTGGGGCCAGCCCTGCCTGGGTCACATCAGGGCTGAGCAGTGCTGCTAAAGTCCCAGCACAGCTGCCAGGGGCCGTAACAGCTGGTAGCGCTTTGTGATTAAACCCACCAGGTTTTGATCTGCTGTCGTTGATAGGATATAAAGACATTCACACATTCAAAGCTGCAATGTGTCCTACATTTCCTCATTCATGAAGTAAGAGCACTAAACCTGACAAAAAATATGCTGTTTTTGAAGTAATAATGTAACGACAGCTGTAGAGGATGGCCATTTCCATACAGTGCTGAGGAAATTGAACTATAATTGCTGTAGAAAATAAAATTAATATTCAATGTTCATAAAATCAACATTCAAAAATTTGATAAGTAAAGCATTACTGTGTTAGAGTTATGGATTTTGGATGGGATTGATGAGAAAATACAGAGACACGAATTGATATGAATGTTGTATATAAGGAACTATACAAACTAATGAGAGAGAGAGAAAAAGGAGCAGATGAGAGAATGAGAATACCGTTAGAATGTGAAAACACTATTCTAAATACATCAATTGGTGGATCAAGGCAGACTGCAGTTGATGGGAGAGCAAATAAATCCTAATTCAAATAAAACAGAAGAAATAAAAAAGACTCGATGGTCCATGGCTTATCCATGGTCTACATCTCTGTGATTTCAATAATCTGTGGTTCATTTTTCAGCAAAAAGAGGTGTCGCACACAGCCACAGAAAACTTCACAAAGGTAGACAGCCCATTAATATGAAAATAAGCTGATGAATATGTAAATAAGCTCCACCCACGGGGGGTGGTGAGGTGGAGGAACCAGGAACTGTGAGGCCCAGCCCAGCCTGGTCCTGTCTGAGATGAGTTTAACGTAAATATGTGGTTTTGTGTGGCTGGAATTGTTTTCTGCTGGGCTGCAACAAGGGCCTGCCACTGTGTGTATCTGTGTGTGATAGTGAGAGGCACCTTCTCCCCATTGCCCCAGTGTGGGTAGGCAGCCACACCTGCACCCGCATTGCAGACAGTGGTGCGGGGAGGGCCAAGACCAGGGAAAAAATTCAAAATTGAGAAAAAAATAAGAGAAAAGTCTCAGTTTAATAATTGAGGCGTCCCGGTCCTGTCTCATCCTGTCCATATCATCCTGCTTTGGTGAAAAGAGGGAATCAGGAAGGAAGCTGTGAGCAATGTGGTGTGGCCTGGTCCCAGTCCTGGGCCTGGGCCTCGTCCCGTTCTGGTCCCAGTCCCATCCCAGTCCCAGTCCCAGTTCCGTCCCGTCTCATCCCACTTCAGCAAAGGGAGAGAGCCCGGAAGGGAACCAGTTATGGTGCGGCACAGCCCTGATAGGCCACCACTGCAGCCTGTCCCTGAGGGAAGGGGAGAGATGGGTGTTGCTTAATTGAATATTCATGAGTTTGATGTCTTTGCAAATTGCGGCCTACTCACCCTGTTCCTGGACTTGTGGACCCACAGAAACCAGGGACGCACTGTAATTAAAAATTTCTTTAGAATATTCTTTGTGAATATAAGAGATATAAGTAATTTTACTGTGAAATACTGCCAATGAAATTGCTGACAGTATATTTGATAAAACACTTAGTGAAGATCATGTCTTTTGTTGGGAAATTTCATATATAATAACTTGAGTTTCATTTCCTGAAAGTGCTACACCTTTTGAATTTTTTTCAGAAAAATTAATTCCGAAACATCAGTTAAAACCCCAACCCTTTCTTAAGAAAAATGAGGAATTTCAAGTTCTTCTTTAGGATGCACTTGCAATCTAAAGTATCCATTAAAGATTATTAACAATTTGAAGAAAATTGTTTCAGAGTGTCTATAATTTGCAGCATGGAATGAATAGCCTGAGTTGCAGTGTTTATATTTTCAATCAAAAGTAGAGGTAAGATGAAAGAATTAAATTCATTGCAATATTTAATATTCTCAAGAAGTAAAAAAAAAAAAAGTTATAAGATAAAATAGAAAAAATAAATTTACCTTTCCAGTTCAGTAAAATCCTAGCCTTTATATTTTCAGAAAGAAAGAAGGATGTTGCTGAAATGAGAGTGCAGTACTTTAGGTAGAAATTTACCACATTTATTTTTAGAACATGTATCTGTAAATGAAAAGAAAAAAACAGTACAAACCCCCATCTACCTCCAAAGACAAAGAATAGATGTTTATATATTTGGGCATTAGTGACAATTGAATAAACTCGATCTAATCCACAAAGTTATTGACAGACTCAAAGAGAATGTGTTGCTAAGAAGACCATTTAGATTTGCTGCAAATAATAGCAAGATCTAAAATCCAGGACTGATTGAATAATATCTGAAAACTTGATTGCATTAAAATGATAATTTCCCATAATCATAAGTACATATCACAGGAAATTTCACAATGAATAAGTTATTTAAGAAACCTTTTGAAAGACTAGTCAAGAGTTTGTCCATGAGATATTTTCCTTTTTTTATTCCAGGAAAATAAATGTTACTTGAAAAAGTAAAAAAAGCAAAAATTATTTTGTAGGCTCTGAAAATTAACCCTTTAAAAATAATTTATGAACACTATAATTTTATAAACCAGACCATCTCATCTTCTTCTCCTTTTCTTTCAGTTAACCTGAAGAAATTGTCAAGAATTCAGGTGTTATATTGGGCAGAAATTCCACTTAGTTCTACTTTCTTAGATAAAGATGAATGACCTGTTGACTGACGTTTAATTATCAGGATATTCGTGGCCTATATTTAAAGACATACAAACACATTGGACAAGAAAAATATGAATTTTACACTGGCAGAAATGCAGAATGCACATTAGATTTACACAAAGTAAAAATGGCACCAGACGATTGCTCACATCCTTTAATTTCTGTTATTGATCACATGCATCCCTAAATAGATAAAGTTTGTCTCTTTGCTCTGGGCTACACAATATGTTCATGGGTTTTGCAGAGGACTATATTTTTCAATTTTTTTCTTCACTTTTTCAGGACAGTGTGCTCTGGGCAATAATGAAAAAAAACAGGTTTAGGAATATGAAGTGAAGAAACCTCCAGGTTAAGTACTTTTACCAAATATCTCACTGAAGTTTGCAGATGATACCAAGTTTGGGGCAAATGTTGAACTACCAGAGAGTAGAAGGGCCCTTCAGAGGGACCTTGATAGGCTAGAAAAATGGGCAGATTATAATAATATGAGATTAACAAATCCAGATGCTGGCTTCTTCACTTTGGACATAACAATCCCATGCATCGCTACCACTTGGGGGACGAGGGGCTGGAAAGTGGTGAAATGGAAATGGAATTGGGAGTAATGGTTGACAGAAAACTTAATGTGAACCAACAATGTGCCAAAGTGGCTAAGAGGGCCAATGACATCCTGGCTTGTATCAGGAATAGTGTGGTCAGTAGGACTAGGGAAGTCATTTTTCCCCTGTATCCGGCACTCGTCAGACCACATCTTGAGTCCTGTGTCCAGTTCTGGTCTCCCCAGTTTTAGAAAGATGTTGAACTGCTTGAGAGGGTCCAGACATAGGTGTCAAGGAGGTGTTCAAGGGTAGGCTGCATGAGGTGTTGAGTGATATGATCTAGATGTAGCTGATAGNGCTGCCATCTTCTCCAGGAGTATATCGTGGGAGACTGTGTCAAATGCTTTACTGAAATCCAGATACGCCACGTCCACAGCCTTCCTCTCATCCACCAGGCGAGTTACTTGGTCATAAAAAGAGATCATGTTGGTCAAGCAAGACCTACCCCTTCTAAACCCATGTTGGCTGGGCCTGATCTCTGGTCCATCCTGCAGGTGTTGCATGATAGCACTCAGCACTATCTGTTCCATAACTTTTCCTGGGACTGAGGTGAGGCTAACAGGTCTGTAGTTTCCTGGATCATCCTTAAGACCCTTTTAGTGTATGAGGGTCATATTCGCCAACTTCCAGTCATCTGGGATATCACCTGTGCTCAAAGACTTCTGATAAATGATGAATAACTCATCGTTGTGAGACATGAATTTATATTAACACAGGGTAAGAAATTTCTGAAGATTTACCTATTGTCAGTTAATTGCCTATTCATGACTATTATAAGATAGTTCTTCAGCACTATTTTTCTGGCATTAGCAGTATTACTCACATATTATTAATGTTATAAGCACTGTGCTGCAAATATGTCCTTATTTAGACTACATATTTATGTTTGTAAAAACATATGATATCATAGAACCATAAAATAACTCAAGACAGGAGGTGATTTGAGGATTTAGAAATTCATAGATTTATGTGAGATAGATACACGTAATTTGGGGACATAGGAATTTATAATTTTTAGTGAAATAGCTAAAATATACATATTTAGAAGAATTAGTAGGTGTTACGAGCATTTGCCAAGCCTGAAATTTAAGGCTAAATATTAAAGGCGAAAGTTCTAGTTTTCCAGCACAGAGTGCTAAACAGAACAGAGGGAGGAAAAGAATGTAAAACATCATAGCTGGTTAGTCAAAGGCTTAAAGCAAAGCTTCATCTCCCTCAACTGCTCCTCATCACACTTGTGCTCCAGACACTTCCCCAGTTCTGTTGCCCTTCTCTAGACATTCTCCAGTACCTTTATGTCTTGTTGTGAGAGACTCAAAACTGGACACAGAAATTGAGATGCAGTCTCATTTGTTCCCAGCATAGAGGGAGAGTATCACTGTCAAAGGTTCACAGGATATTCTGAGATGGAGGAGACCCACAAGGATGATCTAGTCCAANTTTGCCAAGCCTGAAATTTAAGGCTAAATATTAAAGGCGAAAGTTCTAGTTTTCCAGCACAGAGTGCTAAACAGAACAGAGGGAGGAAAAGAATGTAAAACATCATAGCTGGTTAGTCAAAGGCTTAAAGCAAAGCTTCATCTCCCTCAACTGCTCCTCATCACACTTGTGCTCCAGACACTTCCCCAGTTCTGTTGCCCTTCTCTAGACATTCTCCAGTACCTTTATGTCTTGTTGTGAGAGACTCAAAACTGGACACAGAAATTGAGATGCAGTCTCATTTGTTCCCAGCATAGAGGGAGAGTATCACTGTCAAAGGTTCACAGGATATTCTGAGATGGAGGAGACCCACAAGGATGATCTAGTCCAANTTGCCCTGTTAGCTACCTGGGCACACTGCTGACTCATATTAAGTTTTCTGTCAACCATTACTCCCAAGGCCCTCTCCTTTTCACCACTCTTCAACCACTCATCCCTGAGCTGATAGCAATGCATGGAATTGTTATATCCGAAGTGAATTTGGACTTGTTAAATCTCATATTATTAGAATGTGCACATTTCTCTAGCCTATCAAGGTCCCTCTGAAGGGCCTTTCTGACCTCTAGCAGTTCAACATTTGCCCCTAGATTGGTCCTGTAGATTATAATGTAGCTGAACTAAACCAAGATGCCCTTGGCTTTCTTGGGCACCTGGGCACACACCGGTTCATGTTCAGCAGATGCCAACCTGCACTCACAGGTCCTTTTGTGCCAGGTGGCTTTCCAGGCACTGTGCTCTAAGCCTGTAATACTGCATGTGGTTGTTTTGCAGGACTGACAGTTTTTTTCAGCCTCATGTAATTGTCTTCAACCATTGATTCAACCTGTCCAAATCCCTCTACAGAGCCTTCCTTCCCTCAGATTAATAATCATGCCCCTCATGGTATCTTCAAAGTAATTGAGGGAGCACTCAATTCCTTTCTCCAAGTTGTTGACAAAGTTATTAAACAGAACTGACCTCAGTACTGGGTCCCTGGGAAAGTGATTTGTGACCAGCCACCTGGTGGATGTAACTCCATACATCACCACCATCTGTGCCTGGCTCTCCAGTCAGTTTTTTACATGGTGAAGGGTATGCCCATCCAAGTAATGAGAAACCAGTTTCACCAAAAGTATGTTATTGGAAATGGTTCCAAAGATTTTACTGAAGTCTAGGTAGATGATATTATTAGCTTCTCCCTCCCTCATCACTATGAAGGTCACCATGTCAACGAAGCACATCAGGTTAGTCCGGCAGGACCTGTGTTTTGTAAATCCATGCTGACTGGACCTATCACCTACTGTCCTGCCCATGATGTGTGATAACCCTCAGGGTGATCTGCTTCTTAACCTTTTCCAGAATCTTAGTCAGATTCACTGTCTGTAGTTCCTGAGACCTTCCTTCAGGTTCTTCTCGTTGATGAGTGTTATGTTTGCCAATCTCCAGTTAACTAGGTTAGCAAGGCTAGCAAGGACTGTTGATAAATCAGGGAAAGCAGCTGGGTGAACAGTTCCTATAGTTTATCCAGGAACCTTGAGTGGAATCCATCTAGAATTATGCGTGTGATGTAGCATTTCCCCTTGAATGGGGTCCTCTCTTTCTCACAGTCCTCTATAATTCAGAATGATTTGGGTTGGAAGTGACCTTTAGAAGTCTCTTAGTCTATCACTCCTCCAATAAGCAGGAATATTTTCCGCTAGACTATGTTGCTCAGAGCCCCACACAAATTAAACTTGAATGTTTCCAGGCATGGGGTAAGCCCAGGGTAACCTGTACAAGTGTTACACCATTCTCACAACAAATATTTCTTCCTTCCACTTTGATCATGAGTTCCTCTCTGTTGATAAACAACAAATCTAGGAAGGCACCTTTTCTAGTTCCTTCCCTTAGTACCTGCTCCAGGAAGTTATCATTTCAGAAGTTTCAGTATCAATTCAGGAGATATTTCAGAAGTTTCCAGGGTCTATTTGTGACAGCTGTATGGTATTGCTAGTTATGTCTGGGAATTGAAATCACTCATAAAGAGAAGTACAGTTGGTCTACAGGTACACCTTAATTCCTTGTAGAATAACTCTTTGATTCATAATTCTGGATAGATGATTGATAACATACTCCCACAACAATATGTGTTTTATTTTCTTTCCTCTTCATCTTTACATCTCATATTCTCTCAGTTGTATCGTTGCCAGCTGCAAATGGAGTACAATCCAACTTCTCCCTTACACACACATCTCCATGCTGCTGCCTTGTGCATCCTGTTGATTTCTCCTGAAGAGCTTGCAACCATCTGTCATGGCAGAACGAGTCATAAGAATCATGTCAGCAAGTTTTACTTATGACAGTGGTGTCATAAGTGTGGGACTGGGACAAAATTTCTAGCTCCTCTTGGTTTTTTTTAATCGTACTCCAGAGTGTGCAGCACATCATGAGGAAGACTGAAGGACCTACCTTCAAAAGTACACCATCCCTCAAACATCATTGTTCTGCTCTCCGGCTTATCTTTAGTACATCTTGTTTTACCCCACTCTCATTTCAGATCTACTTAAAAGGTCTCTCAATGAGCCCTAACTCCTGTGTGAAGATTCTTTATCCTTGTTTCACCCTGTCTGTTGTCAGCAGGCCTGCTGTCCTGTAGGCTAACAGTCACCAAAGTCGACAAATCACAGAGAGAGGCATTGATTTTCTGGGTCTTTCTGTTTCTTCCATTGTCGTTCCCTGACACTCAAAGGATAGGAATATAATCAATTATCTGTGATTCTGTGATTCTGTGATATTCCTGACTTTTGGTGAACCCTTCTAAGTGACCACAAATTTTTATCAGTTTGGTGTGAAATTAATAATTTCTTTATCTGCTTTTGACTACTGAACTGAATGCATTATGTTAAATTCAATATAGGTATGTATGGATTTTGTCTAACCAGGTTAATTTTTTAAAGAGAAAGCATCGTTTTGTAGCTGGCTTCCCACTAGAATTACTTGGAGTTGTGAGAGTTTCTCCTCTCTCTGCTAATCTCTCTGTAACATTTATCAAGACTGTATAGGATGTCAAGGAAGACGTGCCAAAATATGTTTTCTTTCAAATACATATATCAAACCTCCTCCCAAGGCAATATCTTTCTGTATATTATAAAACTGTTAAAATTTGACAACACTTTGAGTATGCCTGTGTACTCGCAGTAGACTAAAAAATCACAGAATCACAGA
>WEKX01007097.1:0-10038 GCA_013390025.1 Pitta sordida
CTACATATATTTTTGCCATGTTTTCCACATGATACCGTGTGACAATATTAGGAGCACTGGAATAATAGACCATCACTTCTTTCCTGTCTTTGTTTTCCATTTAATTTATCCTCATCTTTCACTCCTTGAACTCTGCTTGATGTGTTCCTGTCAAATACTCCTTGCAAAATGTTGGGATCCTACGACCAGACGAGAGGAGGGTCTTTCAGGTCTGCTGGAGTCTCCTGGTCACATCCTCTGGTTCCTTTTGCTTTTGGTCCCTTCCACGGCCTGTCCTCATGCCAAGGGAGGAGAGTTGGGATCCTTCAGAGATGCCCCAGCCTGGCTGGGAGCAGGGAACGGGAGCTTTCCTGGGTCTCCTGCAGCTTCAGTGTACACACAGAAATCCTGGAAAGGGGCTGGGAATTGTTAGCAGGCTGAGAAGAACCCAGGGAAGGTGAGATCCCAGGAGATCTGGGAATCCTCAGTTTCTCTGTTCTTCCTTCCATCCTCTTCTGCTCACCTGGGAGAGGGACCAGGTCTCAAACTGGAGCTGCCTTCCAAAACTGGCAGGAGGAGGCAAACAGTGGGATAAAAACCAAGTCCAGGTCAGAACCATCCTGGTGGGACCATACCCAGGGACCCACAGCAGCAGCGTGAGAGGAAACAGCCTCCAATTGTGCCAAGGCAGGGTTGGGTTGGATGTTGGGAGAAATGTCTCCATGGAAAACTATCCAGGGAAGTGGTGGAGTCACCAGCCCTGGAGGTGCTCACAAACCATGAGGCTGTGGCACTTGAGGACATGATAGTGCTGGTTGGTGGTTCAAGCTGATGATCTTTGAGGTCTTTTCCAACCTCAACACTTCCATGATTCTGGGATTCTTCCCAGCGGGATCAAGGAGTGATGCATGTTCTCCTTCCGTGGGCCTCCTCAGCAGAGCTGAAGCCACAGAACACCGGGATTTTCTGAGCACTTTGTGCTCTTGTTTCTTGGTCCAAATTCTTTGGAAAACTGGAAGACTCTGGTGTGGGAAGTGGAGTCCAGGACAGCAGCAGGATAACAGTGAATGATGAGAGCGGGAGTTTTTAATGCTCAAAACCAGCTTTGATAGCAAGAGTTTGAAGTGACTTCCCTGTTTTGAAAGCTTTATAGTAAACAAAAAGTGATGAGCTGCCTCAGTGACTCGTGGCAGGGAAGGTTTGGATTCCCAGTGTGGTGCTTTCCCCTCAGATCCTTGATTTAATTATCCCTGCTGAAGAATAGGGCTCGTTAACAGCCTGGCCAGGGAGAGGAGGGGAGGTCATCAAGATAACTGGGCTGTTTTAATATTCCAGCATTCTTGGACAGAGCCTTCCTCAGCTCTGTCCTGCTCCTGCCAGCTGAGGCACATCCTGGCAGATGCTATCACTGGATCCTGTAATTTTAGAAAAGGTTGGAGGGCAGGACAGGCTGGGGATGGTTCAGGAGGGGAAGATGAAGCCCTGGCTGTTGACAGCAAGTGTCTTGTCCTGGTCTCTCCTGCTCCAGCCCTGCAGAGTGATGGAATCTGCTGCAAACTGCTTTCCCACCCCACAGTTCCTGTGTGGTACACCTTGCATCCCTTTCCTACAGTCAGGAGTTCTTAAACTCTGCTCTGTCCTCCCTTTTCCACGCCCAGCAGCCTGTGAGATCAGCGCTCAGCCTTGGGAACTGGATATTCTGGGATATTTCAGAGGTCTGGATAGATTTGGGGGTCTTTAATTGGAATTTGGATTTTTTTTTTCCTTGAGCCCCACACCTGCTAAACTCCGTTTTGTGCTGCAGGTGAGGATTTGTTTTGGCATCACCAGGTGAGCCACTGTGGTCCTTCCCACGTCCCATTCTGTGATTCCATGAATTTGGATGAAACCACCGGGCCAGGCTGTGCCACAATGCTGGAATTTCCTCCTCTGAGCTCTCCGAATTTAGCAGTGAAAAGGTCGCTGGTCTGTTCTTTAAACCTTCCCCGCTGCAAATATAAAGAAGCTCCAGGATGCTCCTGGTGCAGCAGCAGCGGCTCCTTCCAGAAACTCCCCTGGATTTTCCTGCTCAGGGAGGCAGGAACATCATCATAATTAGGGGCGAGGTCAGAGGTAGGCAAATAGCCCCTAATTGTATGCAGATGATAGAGCTGCTTCAACCTTTTGACTAGTGAAGCTTTCCTCAATTTGGGATATTGTGATCCTAATCAGGGACCTTCCCCGACATCAAAGCCGAGCCCGAATCCCTTGGGGCTGGCAGGGTTTGATTGCAGGGCTTCCTGCTCATCCCTGCCCAGGTGTCCTTCCTGCTCTGGACCACTGATTCCTTTCTACTCTTCAGCACCGAGGCGAAGAAATTTAATCCCAATATTACTGCCAGGCCTGGAATGGACCCAGTGGTTTGGAAATTCCCCCCCCTCCTCTCTCGAGCTGAGATATCCAGCTCGGGTCCTGCTTGTTTCCCTGCCAAGCTCCAAGGTGAGGTGGAGCAGGGCTGTCATTAGTGCCTCCATCTGTGTTTGGATCTGGCAGCTTCCTTCCCCTGCCCCTCTTTTGTTTCTCTAATTGCTTTGATTGCCTCTCTGTGTCCAGCTCCGGGTCCCCATCCCGCTCTGTCCCCGGTCCCTTTTCCGTGGGCTTTGCCAGAGGGGAGCAGTTGGGTTTGCGGTTTAAAACAGGGAATATGTCTTTGTGTGGGGCTGCAGGTGACATTTATCTGTTGTACAGATGAATTTTCCAGGGATCCTGGGAGCCCTGAGCTCCTCGTACCTGCTCTGTGTGGGTCAGGCATCTTTCAGCACCCTGGATGTGACACATTCCACGAGGATTTGGGATCAGTGGAATGAGTCACATGCACAATATTCCCTTGGGATCAACCACTGGAGCTGGGCTGTGGATGTGCTGTGGGTCTCATCCAGCCTTTACAGGTTCAACCAGAGCTAAAGTCAAATAAAATCTTTATCACTGTATTTTTATCTTTTTTCTCCCCCAGGGGCTGATTAAAATCCGAGGCGATCGCTGCTGGAGAGAGTTAACGTGCATGGATTATCACTATGAGGTGAGTGATCTGGGCAGGAAAAACTCATTTCTTTTGTCTTGCTTTACTTTGCTAAAACCATTTTCCCAAACTCTTCCTCTCCTGCCAGGCTCTCCCTGTTTTCTTGCCTTGTCCTGGCAGCTCGGGCAGTGTCCATGTGCCAGCTGGGGGTGAGGCTGTGTTTCCCAACCACTGTCCTAAAAGCCCAATTTCTCCCCTTCCCATTGTGGATCCAGGAGCAAACCTGAGCCTCACTGAGACCTTCACTAACAATGATGCAGGGGAGGGACAGAAAGGAGTTTTTGGGGATGTTATCCTGTGTTCTTCCTGCTTCCAGTCCCCAAATAAGCAGAGAGACAGAGCATCCCAGTGCTACCCAGCACTGACAGTGGCCCAGGAGGTCCTCACCCATAATCCATGTCCATCTGACGTTGTAATTCCTATGAGGAGCAGTTGAGGGAGCTGGGGGGGCTCAGCCTGGAGGAAAGGAGGCTCAGGGGGGACACCTGCAATTCTCTCCAACAATCCAGGTGGAGGTTGGGCTCTGCTCCCAGGGGACCAG
Organism: Pitta sordida; assembly: GCA_013390025.1. Taxonomy (NCBI): domain Eukaryota; kingdom Metazoa; phylum Chordata; class Aves; order Passeriformes; family Pittidae; genus Pitta; species Pitta sordida. The sequence goes on from WEKX01007097.1 coordinate 3,579, forward strand.
AGACAGGATGAGAGGGAACGGCCTCAAGCTGTGCCAGGGGAGGTTTGGGATGGAGATCAGGAGCAATTTCTTTATGGAAAGAGTTGTAAAGCATTGGAATGCTTTGCCCAAGGCAGTGGTGGAGTGCCCATCCCTGGAAGTGCTCAGAAGAAATTCAGATGTGGTGTTGAGGATGTGATTAGAGTTGAACACCACGCTGGTTAATGGTTGGATTTGATGATCTTAAAGGTCTTTTCCAACCTTAACATTTCCATGATTCCACGAAATAGAATTTTTCTGGTCCAAAAAGCTCCCATCTGCCTTTTCAGCCTCAGTGCTCCTGGTTTTTGTTTCAGCCACTCACTTTTAGTGGTTTCACCCCCTCAGTGCAGGCTGACCTTGTCCAGAGGCTGCTGCTCCCGTGGCTCTTGAGGACACCAATGGTCCAACTTCATTCCAAGTCCAGCTTTGCATGGCAAGATCCTTCAGTGCTGTCATTCTTTGTCCTGCCCATGAAGGTGGCTGCAGTAAATTATCCCTTTTTCCAGGCACCTGGCAACACTCTGAGAAAATCCAGCTCAAAGCCAGCCCCCGGCATCCCCCGTGACCCCAACCCACAACAATCAGGCTGCACAATCCCCAAACCTCTCAAATCAAACCCAGGATCAGTTCTGGAGCCCAGAAGGCTAATTAGGACCATTCCTGTCCTCTCCATCAGGCAGGATCCCCAGCCTGGGCAAGTAATTGGGAGCAGGGACAGGGGGCAGATCGCGTTATCAATATCAATTATTTTAATCCCCACAAAAGGAGCTGCAATAAAAAGAAAATGAAAGAGGCCAAGCTTTTGTCTACCAGCAATAATCTCACCAAAATAATAAAGGCCTGGGATTTCACCTGCTGGTTTCAACCAGCCAGGGGGGAGGAAGAAAAAGGGTGAAGCTGAAGATACCTCTGGGAGGGAGGGAGTGGGAATCTGCTGGTAATTAGGATGATAAAAGTGGGTATTGGAGCAGCTCATAAATGGAACTGGGCCAAACATGTGCTGTGATGTATGTTGGCCACCCCAGCTCTGCTGCTCCAGTCCTGAGCTGCAGTCCAAAATCTACATGGGCTCCTGTGCCAAAAGCATTACTGAAAACACATGGCCTCCAGCCCTGCACTATTTATTTGTAGTAGAACCGGCAGCTCTGCTCGTGGAAAAGAACATTTCCACTTTTGTTGGGAGTCGTGGAGGGAACAGTCAAGTGCTGGGATGGTTTGGGTAATTAAACAGAGCGTGGGTTTCCTCCCTCTCTCCTTTCTCGTGTTGGAGGGGTTTCATCCTGGCTTTTCTGGGAGCTGGGCCTCACTGCAGGATCTCTGGAGTTTGGAGAAGGAGGTGGCAGAAGCCATGGTTTGCCCAGGAGAGGTGTTTCCCTGGCAGTCCCCCCTGATCCCTGAGGAGTAGATGGGCTCCAGACAGTGTGGCAGAGACAGGCAGGCTCTGATGGGGCTGGAGGAGACTTTGCTGCTCCACCAGACCCCACTTGGCCCATGGGAAGCACCTGGAGCCTGGGATGAGGGGAGAACATGGTGTGGATGGATCGTGGCTGTGGGAGCCAGGAGTCCCAGGCTCTAACCCCGGCTTGGCAAAACACCATCGACAGGGAATTTAACCTCCTTCTGCATGGATTTCTGTGCTAACCTGAGCAGAGGCTCCAAGGTGGGGGTGTGGGGCTCCTGATCCCACGTCAACATGTCAAAGTGGACATGCCTGGGTGGTACCTGGCAGGTGGAGCCCTGGGATGTGCTGTGCCATGGGTTTTATTTCTCCCTTTTTGCCTTTGCCATGGGTTTTGTCCATCTCCTTTTGGCTTTCCCATCGTCTCCCTGCTGGCTGTGGTTAGTTGGCTCTTTGCCCTATGAGAAATCCCAGTAAAAAGGGGTTTTTTTCCCTCAGTGGAACCTGTTCCTGATGCAGTTGGTGCAGGGGGGAAGCTGCTACTGGGCTTCAGGTCTGTTTGTCATCAGGATTATTAAGCATTTTGTCTGCTGTGTATACAAGGGGTTTACAAATCTGTTTGCAGGCTGGAGCTGGAATTCTGCTTGCACTGGAGAATCTGGAATGGATCCCACAGTGTTCAGGGCATCCCACCTGCCAGGAAAGACAGAGGCAGCCTCGGCTCCCTGCTTCCCCAAGCAGGGGGATGTGGCTGAGAGTGTTCCCCTGTCCCTGCCTGCTCCAGAGGGCACCATTCCCAGAGCCCAGGAGCTCCATCCCACAGCCAGGCTCCCAGAAAAGCCACCTATGGGAGGGTCTGAGCCACTCCAGGCATTTCTGGGGCTGGCAGAGCTCGCAGCACATCTCCCAGCCTTGGGCTGGAGCAGCTTCCCAACCCCTGTGGGCACATCTCAGATCGGTGATCCAGCCATGGGATTGGGAAGCACCACCAGGGGCCTCAGCATTCCCTGCTGAGCCAGGCTCTCTGTGGCCCCAGCTTTGCTAATTCTGGGAGTGCTGCTTGCCTGGCACAGGCACAATGTCTTAACGTGCTGCAAATGGAGAGAAATCCCTTTGTCCAAGACCCACGTTTGAAAACCAACCCCACGGATCCCAGACCCTGCCGAGCACCTGGAGCCCAGATGTTTGAGTGGCACAGGCAGGGCACGGACACTTTGGGCTCCCAACCGTTCCCAAGGGAGCTGTGCTGGTGGATCCTGGTGATTTTGGCAGAGCAGATAATCAGAGGGGTGTAGGAATGGGCAAGTCCTGCATGGTCCCATCCAGCCCGTTCCGCCGCAGACGTGCTCTGGGTGGGAGGCAATCCAGGGATGCATTTTTCCAATGGCTGCCAAAATGCTGTTGCTCTTTAATTACAGGCAGATATCTTGTAAAACTCAGCCACCAACTGGGTGGAACAGCTGCAGAAGCAGCTGCTGGGGCAGGAGCCCTGCTGGGCATCGAGTGCTCTGCTCTCAAATCGTGTCCAGCTGCCGGACACATCCAGGGATCCCTCCTGGGGGACCTCAGGGGCCTGTCCTCCAAGGGAAGGATAGACAGGGAGAGGCTGGAAGGGAACGGAGCTGGTGAAGGGGCTGGAGCAGCTGAGGGAGCTGGGGGGGCTCCGCCTGGAGAAAAGGAGGCTCAGGGGGCACCTGGAATTCTCTCCAACTCCCTGAGAGGAGAGGGGATCCAGGTGGGAGTCAGGCTCTGCTCCCAGGGAACAAGGACAGGGAACGGCCTCCAGGTGTGCCAGGGGAGGGTCAGGTTGGACATCAGGAGGAATTTATTCATGGAGAGGGTAGTCAGGCCTTGGCAGGGGCTGCCCTGGGAGGTTTGGAGTGCCCATCCCTGGAGGCGTTCAAAAAACGTGTGGATGTGGCACTTGAGGACGTGGTTTAGTGGTGACCATGGTGGTCCTGGTTGTTGGTTGGACTTGATGACCTTGGAGGTCTTGTCCAACCTTAACGATTCTGTGAGGCAGAGGGATAAAGAAAAAGGAAAACAAACCCTGCTCCTGAAGCAGCATTGGAGGGAAGAGCCAGGATTTGCTGCTCAGCTCCAGAGCCACCTGCAGGTGCTCAGGATGGAAGCTCAGGGGGAACTTCGAAGGCCTTGGCTCATCCAACCTCTCCTTGTGAGCACCGAGTGTGAGCAAAGCTTGGCTCTGTCCCCAGGTCTCTGCTCGGCCCCAGAGGTCACTCCTGATTGGGACAAATTAGCACTAATTACTGTGTGACTGTCAGTCAGTGTTTCAGCTCCTGGAGAAGCTCTCCCTGCCTCCTATGCCCAATTCTGGCCTCGCTGACTGATGGCTCTGCTGATAAGGAGGACCGGGAGCTCAAACTGCTCTTTAACTGCTCCTTGATTTCTTTCCTCCCTTCTCCCCCCTGTGTTAGACCTCATTAGATTTTTCATCCCGCTTTTCCCAACCCAGTACGATACAGAAGGTAAATAATGTCCAGCAATTCGTTTCCATAAATCATCAAAGGAGCTGCTTTCAGAAGCCCCGATGGCTCAGGATGGGCTTTATTCCAAGAGCTGGAAGGAGAAACGTTCCTAACAGGGGAAGCAGGTGCTTGGATTTCATGCTGAAAATGTTAAAGTTACAAACAAATACGAGGGAAATGGTGCTGAATTAAACAGTAAATGAGAAAATTTTTTAAAAATTAATCATACAAAGCATTTTAGGTCTTGTTGATAACATGGATAATAACATTTGTGGAGCATCCTGAGTTTACAATCCCTGGTGGATTTTGCTGGTTGCCCTTGGGGCACACGGGTTGTCACCTGAGCTTGGCTGCACAAGTGGGGGAGATTCGAAGGAGGGACAAGATGCAGCCCTTGGCCACAGGGAAACTTGGTGGATTTCTCCACAAATGATATTTGGTTTTTGGCTGTGCTTGCAGGGCTTGGGCTGAGCTCAGCACTGGGGGACACATGGCTGTGAGCTCAGGGCCGCTGTCCTGAGGAGTGACCACAGAGTTTGATACTTCAAACAGTCAAGTTTGTCCTTTGGAAGTCGTGTTTCAGTGAAAATAGGAGTTTTGATCCATTTCTGCCCTCCTGGGACAACTCACCACACGGAAGCCAAAGCTGCTGGTGGTGAATCCTGGACAACAAGGATGGAACAAAGTCTGTCCATTTATTTTCATCTGCTGGTGTGAAAACAAACTGTCCTTTGAGTTGAGGTGCCTGATACCACAGGGAAGAACAAGCTCGTGCTCAGCTGCTTTTTTTATCCTTTCCATTTGGTCGTAAGTTTTGAGCAATGACCTTTTCAGAGGCATAATTGAAAAACCACTTGTCCTCGTTGGAAGAGCTGCTATGGGGGGATTGGAAGCTGAGGATTAGGTGCTTTCTGCTGGGTTTGGGAGTTGCATGATGTCAGTGTGAGCCCTGGAAGAAGGGCCAGGGCCTGACCTTGCCTGTGATCAATGAAGTAACAAGATCCATGGTAGGGGAAGTGCTTGGAGCAATAATATTGGCAGATAAATGTCAGCAGCACATCAAAAGCTGATTGCACTGGAGTTTGGGTCAGGCTGCTGCCAGAAAGGCTCGATCTGGGGCAGCTTTGGGGATGAATCCCAGCTCTCTGTGTTGGATGCGAGGGTTCTTGGAATGTTATTTCCAATTTTAACCTGGGCTGTCTCGTTCTAAAGGTGCTCATGGCTTGAAAAAGGAGGAGCAAATGCTTTAAAGGTGGAGTTTAGGCTGGGCTTGGGAGGATCAGTGTTGCTGGGTTTGCCCAGGTCAGGGTGGCTGGCAGGAGCTGGGATTCAGGGCTGTGACTTCCAGCTGAGCAGTTCTGGGAAGGAGTCCTGGTTTTCCAGGGTTTGGAAGTCCTGGAGATGCTCAGTGCCTTGGAAAATGAGAGCTGAGCTTCCCAGAAGTGTCACCGTCCTGCTGGAGTTGCAGATTTAGGAGACATGATGATAAATATTGACATTTATACCCAGTTCAACTGGTTTGAAAGAGTGAAAAGGAATCCAGGACTTCTGCCCTCAAAGGACACTTGGGAAGAGTGAGAGTGATAAATAACTGGGGACCTTGAGCAGAGCAAAAGCAGATTCATGGAGGGACAGGGTGAGGGATATGGGAAGCATCTTCCCAGAGTCAGGCACTTGGGAGGTTTGCTGTCAGTGAGGGTTAGATGGGATGTTGGGGAGGAATTCCTGGCTGGGAGGGTGGGGAGGCCCTGGCACAGGGTGCCCAGAGAAGCTGTGGCTGAACATCCCTGGGAGTGTCCAAGGGCAGGTTGGAGCAGCCTGGGACAGTGGGAGTTGTCCCTGCCCGTGGCAGGGGTGGAATGGGATGAGCCTTGAATTCCCTTCCATCCCAAACCATTCCAGAATTCCCTGAAATGGAGGAATGGGAAGAGCCCACAGTCAGTGATCCCTCACGGGGCTGGAGCTCCAAGTTTGCTGAGGGATTTTATTTCTCCCCTTGGTGCAGTTCAAATCTGCTTTTCTCTGTGTTTCCTCACCAACAGCAACTTTTTTGATCCGTGGATTGATTCAATCACTTTTGGTTGATTTTTACACAAAAGCAGAGTGACCAACCTCTGGAACGAGGTGGCACCTGCCATTGTGTCACCCCCTGCTTCCCTGGATCTCCAGGAACATCAAACCAAACCAGGCTGAAGCAGCAGGAGTTGAGTTCAAATCCCCCCCGGGAAGTTTCTGTTGGGAGCTTGGGAGCTTTAGAAGACACGATCCCCCCCGCCCAGTGCCGGGATCAGCAGCAGAACTGTCACTCACGCTGGAAATGCGTTGGGAATATGCCAATGCCCTTTTCAGCAGTAACACAATTCCTCTTCCTGGATTCTTTGCTGTTTTTCTTAAGGATTTGTTTTAAGCCTGGTGAAAGCTTCCTGTGCACCTATTGGATTTCATCTCCTTGTTACCCTCTCCCACTGTTTCCAACCCATTCACAGACCACCCAGCACCCTCAGCACTTGTCTTAAATATTCAGTTTTCCTCCCCCCCCCCCCCCCCCCCC
>WEKX01007097.1:10055-29490 GCA_013390025.1 Pitta sordida
CTTTTTGTCTTTGTCAATCCTAATCAGTTTAATTTTTACAACCCACTTTGCAGCCACTTCATCAGCTCTCCCTGCTCTTCCCCTGGGCATGGCTCTTCTCCCACTGGTCACCTTCTCCAGGGAATGTTGGAATCCCATCACATCCCTCTGCCTGCCAGGGGCTGTGGGGAATCATCTGCTGCTCCTGAAACCCTGCAGGGCCCGGGAGGTTTTGCCAGTTGGAGAAGAACAGAGGCAATGCTCTAATAATTATTTAAATTGTGGATTTATGAGCTGGTTAATGGTGTGTTTTAAGAAATGTGCAAAGAGAGGAAGATGACAAATGTTGGGGCTTTTTCTGGGAGGATGAAATGAGAGGGGGAAGTGGCAGAAGAGCATTCAAGAGCTTTTCAGACTCTTTCAAGTAACCCAGAGTGGTTTGGGTTGGAAAGGACCTTCCAGACCATCCCCACCCCCTGCATTGGCAGGGACACCTCCCGTTACCCCAACTGGGATAGTGGAAGGTGTCCCTGCCCGTGGAATGAGATGATCTTCAAGGTCCCTTCCAACCCAAACCACTCCGTGATTCCATAATAACAATTTTTACACCTCCTCCAAAGGTTTTAAGCTCAACTCGAAGCTTTATTTCCATAGAACTGTTGAACATACCCTTGATCTGAGCACAGCACAAGGGTTGTGTCACTTCCATGAGCAGGAACTGGCAGCTCGAAACAATTCCCACAGCCATTTCCCTCCCTCCCTCCCAAGGATCAGGAACAATTCCACCTATTTCTCCAGTGCAGAATTCCTGTCTTACAACCTTTACAGAGCTCCCAGCAATCCCTTGGAACTGTGAAAACAAGAATTGAGGCTTAAGGAGGTGCATGAATGAGTTAATACTAAGTCCCTGCCGTGGTGTTTTGCTCCGGAGTCGTGTGCGCCAAACTGACCTTTAATCTTGGAATATAAATCACTTTCCAGTCGTATTATTTCTAAAATTCTACAGGCTTGCAAATACACAAAAGAAGCCTTTGTCTCTTATTAATTTAATTTATAGGTTAAAGTTTCAAATCAGTGGCAAGCAGAGGCTGATTTACTGTTCACTTCAGGAATCGCCGTTCTGGGAAACACGGCTGGGCTGCCTTGGAAATGGGGAGGTGTAATTAGGAGCTTCTGTAATTAGAGATAATGGAAGATAATTTGCTTATCGTTTTTGGAATGCACTCTGCATAAAAGCTGGGAGGGCAGCCCCATGTGGATGAGCCTGAAAACTCACCATCCCTCGTGTGACATCAGCAGGAAAACCAGCCACTTCTGGGGGGAAATTTAGGGAAAAGCAGGATGGAGTTTTCCTCCACTGGATTAAAACAAGACACTCATCCCTATTTTTTTTTTAATTAGATTTCAGTTGTGAAATTCCCACGGGGAGTCAGATGTGGGACACTTTCTCTTCCCAGAGTTTGAAGTGTTCCAACTGTAGATCTGTTTCTTCCGGTCCAGGGGATTTCTAGTTTTGGGATTTTGTGCCCCAAGTTTTCTAGTCCTTCTCAAAATAGACAAAGAAATAGAGCCTTTTTCTGCCCATGCTGACATTCCCCATTCCAGGGGAAGAGCTCCAGAAATTCTCTGGAGCCTTTTTTCCTCTTCACCAATTTATGTAGAAAACTGGGGCTTGGGACTTGCTGCGTTTCCAGAGGTTGATCCCTTCGTTTCCCAGAAACCTGCACACACAAACTTCTAAACGGCCAATCCTTTAATTCTTTAAGCCCCTGGTCTGAATTTCACCACAGTCTGTGAATTTGTTGTCGCTGAGAATTTCCTTTAGAAGGTTTGCAAGAAACACAACCAGCAACGCGAGTTTTAAAAGCCCTTTTTCCTCCATCAATGCATTGGATCAGGAATTCCTCTTGGGATGTTTGGGTGCGATTTTCATCGAGTTGCTCCTGCTGGACATTTTCCTAACCCTGAGCAAGGATCTAAGAGAGCTTTTTACAACTCCCCTTTGCAGTTTTCTGTGCCAAATGTGCAGCAGGAACACACGTGACCCTCCTGTGCTACTGGCAGAGCTGATTACCTTGGGGATGGAAAAGAGTTAACGTTGCCTAAATACTCCAGATTTGCTTTCTATTGTTTTATTGCTCCTCTAAGTCTCACAAGGTTGATTAACATCAAGCCCATCTAACTCTTTAATGAGTGTATCAAGCTGCTGGATGAGGGTGGGAGGGGGATTGCAGGGATGATGGGAGGTGATGATGCCCAGATGTGGAAACCACGTGTGTGTTGTGTTACATAATGAAAGGCAAAACTTTCTCCACCAGAGTTGGTGTGTTTTGGTGGTTGTGGGGACGGCTGGAGGGAAGAGGAAAAGGTGCTGTTGGAGGTGCTGTAGGAGCTCAGTCAGGGTGAGAGGAGGGAGTTTAATACTTCTGAAATCAAAGGTTTTCTGGCAGTGACAGTTGAGCAGTTTTGGTGCTTTTGAGGATTTCAGGGAACCCTGGAATGGTTTGGGTTGGAAGAGACCTTAAAGCTCATCCCATCCACCCCCTGCCATGGGCAGGGACACCTTCCACTGTCCCAGGGGGCTCCAACCTGGCCTTGGACACTCCCAGGGATCCAGGGGCAGCCACAGCTTCTCTGGGCACCCTGTGCCAGGGCCTGACACCCTCCCAGCCAGGAATTCCTTCCCAACATCCCACCCATCCCTGTCCTCTGGCAGTTTATCCAGGCCTTTTCCCTGTTTAGTGTCCCTGTATCTGCAGCCTGTAGGAATTCTTAGGACTTGCTGTCATTCCCAGCTGGAGTAAGTGAGGAGTGACCCTGCACGGAGGGTCTGGGGGCAGGAGCAGGACCCCACGAGGCTCCAGGGGCACAGGAGCAGTTACAGTTTATTTCCTCCTTGCTCAGCACCACCTCCTGTTTTATCTGACAACTCCAGGTTTGATTTGATGGGATTTGCTTCTGGAAATCTCAGTGGAGCTCGTGCCAGTCTGCAGCGTGTCCTCTCCCAGGGCACTTTTTTGGGCAATAATCCAGGTTTTGAGCAGGGTTAACCTCAACATCACACGAGGTGTGGGTTTAATTTGCTGCTTCAGACGTTCCTGACTTGTCCTGGCTGTCTGAGGTTTCCCCTCCTCCGGGATCTTCGGTGTCACCTACGCGGGAGCTGCGTTGGCCGGTGTGGGGTTTTGAGGAGAGAGCTCAGGAATTTCTGACTGATTCTCTGGCACTTCAGTTCATTTTACACCCTGCACTGAAAGAACAGTTCCCTTCAGGTTGGGATAGGTTACACACTCTCCTCCAGGAAGAACAAAGGCCTGTCTGTTCCACAAAGTGTGGAAAGACGTTGGGAAGTGACGCTGCAGGCGGAGAAGACGCGGGATGGGATTTGGGGGATGGATTTCACATTGAAGGGATGTGACAGGCAATGAAATAAGATACAAACAGCCCTTAAAATATTGGCAGCGCAGAAATAAATGGGATGGTTAAAGGCCAGGGTGGTGTTTTTTGGGAAGGCTGGATCCTCCTGGATCCTTGCTGCTGGAGGGGCAGTGGGGTCAGGGGGGTCACTGCTGCCCTTGGGCTGTGTCAGGGCCTGTGAGCAGCTCTGTCCTCCTCCAGATGGATGAATCTGGATGGATTCCTCCCCTTCCATGGAATATTTCCGCGCTGAGCTTCACTTGCAGCTTTGTCCCAGGTTTCCAGGTTTGGGCTTTTTTTCTGCTGCTGTGCTTGGAGGCCGTGAGCAAACCAGGGTGAAATCCCTTTGGTTTTTAATTAGCACAAGTCATTTCCCGAGATCTTCATGGAGAACATCAGGGTCCTGGGTGCTCCTTGGCACGTGCAGGTGCCTTTTCCTGCTGTTTTGGTCACGTCCTCTCCAGGGGCTGGAGCAGATGGAGCCCGTTCTCTCATCGTGGTACAGGTTTAGGCTGTCCCTGGGAATGCCATCCAGTGCTTCCCCACAGTGCTGGAGCATCCCAAACCCTTCCTTTGGGAGAAGGTAAGGCCTATGTTGGCTTCTTTTGTTGTGCTAAACCAAAGATTTGTGGGAAACAAAACGCTTTTGCTCTAAGTTCCTTTAGAGGTTTCACTCTTGTCTTCTCTTGGCTGCGGGTTTTGGGGTTGCAGAAGTTCATTTGTTAGAGACAGACCCTAATTTGATGATTGTCAAACCATGAACATAATCTGTATGAGCTGATATGGTGGATCCTGGTCTTTCATATCCTGCTCCCTGGAATTAACCCCCCGTTCCTAATGCTGGAGGGTGAAACTTTGAGGCTCATTTCCAGTCCATGCACTCAAAGAATGTTCTTTGTGTGGAAGGCTGATGCCCTGGGCTCTCCTGTGGGAGGGTTGAGGTGGGTGGAAGAATGTTCCCATTATTCCCATGGCTGTGCACGTGGAGGGGCTGGGGGGGAGGGGGGTGTGATGCCCTTGGCAGGGGGATAAGGGGGAGCAGGTTGGGTTTGCCCAGAGGGCGTCACCCCAAAGGTTATCAAGATGTTGTCACCCTTGCCTTGGGCGAGTTTGGCTCTGGAATGAAGGTCCCCAGCTCCCCATGGACACATTGACAGCCTGGAATTGTGTTTTGTGAGCTGGGGCTGGAGCTGTGGCCTGTTAGTGGGGCCGTGAGTGTGGAAATGTGGCATTAATAACATGAATCTGGCATTAACAACAGCCTTTTCCCTTTGCAGCTACAGAACCCCCCCCAGCACTGTTCACTCCTCTGGTTTCTGCCCAGGAATGTTGGGCACCTCCTGCCCCAACGGGGAGACTTGAGATATCAAATCCTTTTTCAGTGGCAGCAGGAATTGGGCTGCTCTGATATTTGAGTTCATTCCAGTTCTAGTGCTCGTCGAGAGATTTGGAATGGATTTCCAGTGGAAGGTGTCCCTGCCCACGGCCAGAGGGTGACATGAGATGATCTTTAAGGTCCCTTCCAACCGGAACCATTCTATGATTCCATGGGTGATAATCGGATTAGGGGTGAGAGGTGGAAAGAGGACAAGGGATGGCACTGGCAGCAAGGCCATTGTAAGGCCATTGTAAAGCCACTAAAGGTGTCATGCTCCTTATCTACCCTTGGTTTATTTAAAAAACAAAAAAAAAGCCTACAAATCAAGCGGTGTCACCGATCCCCCTTGGGTGTGAGGGCCCGAAATGAATTGGCCACGCTGATGTTCTGCATGGCCGGGTCTGTCCTCTGGAGAAGGATCCCTTTGTGCATCCCACATGGAATTACCTGAGGGCGTCACGGGGCCTTCCCCTCCCACTCCTCTTTCCACTCGTCCCCATTCCCTGCCTGTCCTTGCAAATCTGGATGGGAGGATTTCCCAACATCTCTTTTCAGTGTTGTTTCCTCTTCAGCTCCCTCACAAATGGCTCTAAAATCCCCCACAGTGGTGGGGAAGCCCCTCGGGCTGGTTTTTACCAGCAAGGTGATGCTGTGGGTGTCCAGCCCTCCAAGGTGGGATTGTTGGGATTGTCCTGGGCAGGGCCAGGAGTTGGACCTGATGGTCCTGGTGGGTCCATTCCAGCTCAGGAGGTTCTGTGATCCTTTCTCGTGCTCTTTGTCCTCCTCTCCTCTAAATTTGGGATTTACTGATTTCTCTTTAGGTTTGCTTTTGATAGTCAATTCCATCCTGGTTTTGTGGTAATTAACACTGGTTTGCTCTTCATCTGTTGATTGAGCTTTGGCTTTTGGGAATGGAGTGTTGGGATTTTCTGCCTTTTTATCATTATTTATTTATTTATTCATTCATTCTTATTTATCAGTTATTTATATTTTTCCCGGTGGCTCCTGGAGGGCAAATTCAAACTTCTAGACAATGGCTGTTAACCCTGAAAACACAGTTGTATTATTGCATATACATAATTCTAGAATTTAGATTATGATTTATATTTTTAATCTGCAATTTAAAGTAGTTAGCAGCAGATCCAACTTTTTTAGGTCTCCCATGGAATCTGGGCTCCCTGATGGTGCAGGATTGGGCGCTGCCCTGTCCATGAGGTTTTCCCCACTGACATCCCCTTTTCCTTGGGGATCTGTGCTCTCATTCCCATCCTCTGGAGCTCCTCCCAATGGATCTGTGCTCTCATTCCCATCCTCTGGAGCTCCTCCCAATGGATCTGTGCTCTCATTCCCATCCCCTGGAGCTGAACCTTCTTCCCAATGGATCTGTGCTCTCATTCCCATCCCCTGGAGCTCCACAGCTCCCACTGTGCTGTTAAACCATCTGAAAGGGGGATAAATCCAGGGAAACCCCCATTCCTCCGCAGCCAACCTTTGGGAACCTGGCTGGAATCTGTTCCAGTTGGAAATTTCCAAGGAATCTTCGCCCTCCTTCCCTTGGAATCCTTTTGGGGCTGGTTAAGGGAAATCACAATCTCCTCTCCCTGTCGAGGGCTAATTAAACTCCACTCCTGACACTGCCTGGAGCAACTGGCCTAATTCAGGATTAAATCCGCCAGCCAGGCCTGACACTGGAGACATATTTCATAGAGCAATAACGAGCCCAAATTCCAGCTCTGCGTCCTCTTCCCTCCGCAACACCCCTGTTTGCTCAAGGAAATTAAAGCCAGCAACGTGCACGTGGAGCTTGGTTTATTTGTTTTTTTGGGGAGGGGGGTTTAAAAACAAAACCCAGCCTCCTGACACCCTCCCCTGGCTGTTCAAGTTTTGCACATGATTGATTTCAGTGGGTGGATTAAAAGAGCAAATCTCTTTTTTTATTTATTTATTTTTTTATTTTACCACGTTCCAAATCATACAGGAGAACTCATAGGGGAGACCTTTCTGCCCTGGGAGCTGGGCCCACGTAATCCCAGGTTTAATTGTGGGGCTGGGTGTGTGCAAACTGTTTCTGAACATAATTGGCTGAGGGTCACTGGCTGCCCTGAGATATATGGGCACAGTAATCAGAGAATAATTTCAGCCGAGGTTGAAGTTGCCAGTAAAAGTTGTAAAAGTTAATTTTATAGGAGTTGGTACAAAATATCAGCGCGAGGGTTTGTAGTTCTGCTTTATTTGCTTTGTCCAGTGACGTTTTTATGGTGGTTTATTATTATTATTTGTGTTTTAAATGCGATTTGGGGCAGAGGGGCAGAGAGGGGAGGGAGGGCTGAGCTGATTAGCAGCGTGTGCAGATGGATCAGGCGCAGGAGGAGGAATTCCTGGAGTGACAGGAGCTGCCCTGCTCCCAGCCCCAGTGAAGTTTCAGGGCGATTTATGCATTTTCACTGTTATATTCTCTCCTTGGATTTCCAGTGAGGAGCAAAGCTCATCCAGGAGGTATTAAATGAGTGAAGTTTGATGTGTCTGTTGCTTTGTGTGGATGGAACTTTCCAAAGTCGACAGGGACAAGAATCATTTAGGCTGGAAAAGATCTCTGAGATCATCGAGTCCAGCCTTGGTGGGGCTCATGGAGTGAGAACACACATTTGGGTTCTCTGCATTTTTAAACTTCATCCTTGCAAAGCTAAAAAAAAAAAAATCCAATTTGTAAATATATCCCATATTCCCTTTATTTATAAATCCCTGTTTTCCATGTCATTAATCATTCGCTTTTCTCTTGCAGCATTTCTGAGCTCACAGGTGTGTGTTCCTCCTCCCTTTCCTTGTTCCCTGTTTAATTCTCACCATCTCCCCTGTTCCCTTCACAGACTCCTGGAACGATTGGGGTTGGAAAGGACCTTAAAGCCCATCCAGTTCTCCCTCCTGCCATGGGCAGGGACACCTTCCACCCTCCTTGGGTGGTTTTTCCCTCGGCTGCAGCTGCCTCGTCCCCTTTCCCCGTGAGCTCTCCAGGGATGCTCCCATGGTTTAGATGTTGGGTTATAGGTTGGACTTGATGATCTCAAAGGTCTTTTCCGACCTTGCTGATACTGTGAAGGAAATAACTGCTGTTGTTTCTGCCCTGTCTGTGCCATCCTGGAGGTTTCCTCGGACAGGGAATTGCAGAGCCCGAAGCGTTTCCTGCTGATCCCATCCCTCCCTTTTGCTCGCTGGGCTGCCCAGGCCCCAGGCACTGGCAGGTGTCTGTCCTGGGGGACACCTGCCCTGATCCAAGGATATTTCCTGTCCTGGGGACAAGTAGAGTCTGTGTGTGTTCTGTCAGGCGTGACCAGAGCCTGGCAGAGGGTTTATCCTTGTGTCTGCACTCCCGTTTTCCGGAGCAAGTGTCACGTGTGGAGGGAATCCCGGAGCAGGTACAGCCCAGGGTGATCCATCTCCCTCTGAAGTGAGCCAGGCTTGTTATTGCTCTCCTAAAACTCAGCAGCGAGGCCGAATCCCCTTGTCGGTGTTTGCTGGGGATGTCAGGGGGATGATGGATTTGGCTGGAAAGGTAAACAGTGTGCCGGGGAAACGTCGCCCCAGCAACCCCAGAAGGTGCAGTTGGTATCTCGGAGGTTTTCATTTGTTACTTTGGATTCGACAGATTCTGGTGATTGTGCAATATTTTCACTCTGCTGCAGCCCCACACTGTTTATTTCTGTTAGAAGTGACTTGAACAGCCCCAATTTGTTCTTCTTAACCAATTGCTCCTCTTGCAGAGGCTTTAAGGCAGTCGATGCCTCTGGCTTTGCCTTGCAAATAAATAATCCACTGCCAGGATTTCCAGTTTAATTGTATTTGTTTTCTTTTCAGACACACGTGCACAGGGAGTAGCTGGAGCCGCAGGGCTCAGTGATCCATTGGGATAATCCCAGCCTTGTTTATTTGGGAGTGATGCACCACCAGGTCCTGGAGGTGGAGAGATGCTAAAGTTTAAGAAGTGCTGCCAGAGCAGGTGGGAGAGGGGCTCTGCTCCCACCGAAAAAGGGACAGGGCAAGAGGAACAAGCCTCAAGTTGTGCCATGGGAGGTTTAGGGGGGATATTGGGAAGGAATCCTTCCCTGGGAGAGTGTCAGGCCCTGGCACAGGGTGCCCAGAGAAGCTGTGGCTGCCCCTGGATCCCTGGGAGTGTCCAAGGGCAGGTTGGAGCAGCCTGGGACAGTGGGAGGTGTGGATTGGGATGATATTTAAGGTCCCTTCCAACCCAAACCATTCCGGGTTTCTGTGATGCTTTTGGGAGCTCCACACAAAGTCAGAGAAAGAGCAGTTTGGGGCTGGAGCTCCAGGGAGCTGCCACCTTAATTAGGGCTAATTAAGAGCATGAACTGTTTGAGGCAGGACAGTTGATGCAAGAAGGGAAACAAACCCTTTGCAATAACATCTATAAGCTTAACAAACCCACAGCGCAATCAGAGTTGGGGAACCAGTGGCAGGAGGTGATTGTGCTGGGTTTGAGCTGGAGCAGGGATATATCCACGGGAGGATCCCTGGATGGGATATATCCACGGGAGGATCCCTGGATGGGATATATCCACGGGAGGATCCCTGGATGGGATATATCCACGGCAGGATCCCTGGATGGGATATATCCACGGGAGGATCCCTGGATGGGATATATCCACGGGAGGATCCCTGGATCACCCCGAGCCTGGTGCCTGTGGTGGGGACACAGCCCTGAAAGCCCCAACAAGGGCTGGGCCAACCCCAACTCTCTGCTCTTTGTTTTATTTCTGTGCTCCCTCCAAAACAAGCTCCTGTCCCCCCAGTGCCTGGAGCTGTTTGGGAGCAGATTAAACGTTTTCATCAGCTCTTCCTAATAGAGGCAGATAAAGCAGGCTAATAGTCATGTGTTGAGTTATTGAAGGGAAGTTCAGGTAATACAGCATCACCTTTAACCCTCGGCTTCCTCGGACCTCCTGCCTGGAGATTGTTTGTCTGTGGTGTAAACCACGGTCCAGTTCATAAATTATTATGTAGTTCCACCCAACCTTAATGCAGGGCAGGTTTCACGGTGTTTCATTTTGGAGTGGAAGTTAATTCTGGTCTGTGCACACAATAAAGCTGTGAGGTTGCAAGGGTTTAACCCCTTCCCTGCCAGCTGGGAATTGGCAGTGAGGGAATTATCTGTGTTTGTACACTGGTTATTCCCGGGTGTAGTTCTGCCTTTTAGCAAATTTCTGCTGTGGCTGAAATATTCCCTGAGTAAAACATGGCAGGGAGGTTTTTATTTTTAAAAAAAATCAAAAATAACCTGAGTTGTCATTTTTAGAATTTACCATTAACTGTCATGGGTTTGGTGGTTTAAGCCTAAAATTTATGGTTCGTGATTTTCACAGAATGTTCTGAGTTGGAAGGGACCCACAAGAATCATCAAGACCAACTATGTTTTGGTATAGTATAACATAGATAATATTTTTATATTGCTTACAAACCAGTAGATCCCACACCTTGAGCACTCTCCTCTCCACTGCCCATGGCAAATGATCCACATCCACTTTCCACAGTTCCTCCCCCAGTCCAGCAGTGGCTGTTTTCCATGTGAGCAGCATTTTCTGGAGAAGCTGTGAGAGATGAAGTTCAGATATTGGTGTTGGATGGAGCCAACCTTGTGGAGGAGCGGCAGTTCCCTGGCCTTGGCCTTGCTCTCCTGCAGCCCCGTGCGCCGGTGTTCTCAGCGTTCCTTGTTTTTGGAAAAAGTTCTTGCTCCATTAGCTCTGCAGGGCCTGGATCGCATCCATGAGGTGGGAGATTTGCACCAGAGGAGCTGGACTGCCATGGAGGCCTTGTCTCTGATCTCTGTCCAGCTGGCTTGGGGTCCTGCTGCTTCTCTGGTCCTTGGTTCCTCCTCGTGGTGCTGGATCTGGTCCCTTCTCCCGCTCTGCCTCATCGACTCACCTGGGAATCCATCCTGACCACTGGCCAGAGATGCAAGTCCACGGCACCTCCTGCTCTCCTTGGCTTGGGCCTGACCCCCTCCTGTGCTCCCCATTGCTCTGGGCCTGCTCCCCCCAACTCCTGGAGCCTCTCTTGTGTTCTCCCACTCAGCCGTGTCATCCAGACTTGGCCTGGAGTGAACAGGAGTCTCTTAGAGCCTCTTCATCCCCAGCCTTAGGAGAGCCACCCTATCTGCCTGCTCTTCCAGCTGGGACAGAGTTTTGCCAGCTCAGTTCCCTGTCCTTTCAGTTCCTTCTCTACTCCTGCAGTGGGTTTCCATCGCTCTTCCTCCCCGGAGTGCAGGAGCCATGGGAGCAGCAGCCTTTGGACAAGGTCAGCCCAGTGCTGAGGGGATGAAACCCCTGTAGATGTAAATCAGAGGAACATTGAGGCTGAAAAGGCAGATGGAGCTTTGGGGATCTGCAAAGTTCCATTTCACAGAATCATAGAACTGTCAAGGTTGGAAAACCCCTCTAAGTCAAGTTCAGCCATCAATACAGAACCACCACTAAACTGTGTCCTCAAGTGCCACATCCACATGTTGTTTGAATGCTTTCAGGGATGGTGACTCCAGAACTTCCCTGGACAGCATTTCCAATGCTTCCTAACCCTTTTCCAGGAGGAATTGTCCCAAATATCCAACGTGACCCTCCCCTGGCACAGCTTGAGGCCGTCCCCTCTCTCCTGTCCCTTGTTCCCTAGGAGCAGAGCCCGACACCCCCCTCAGAGTTGCCCCTTCCTGTCAGGGAATGGAGAGAATTCCAGGATTCCAGGTCCCCCCTGAGCCTCCTTCTCTCCAGGCTGAGCCCCCCCAGCTCCCTCAGCCCCTTCCCAGCTCCGTTCCCTTCCCTGGACACGCTCCAGCCCAAGGATCAGTAACAGCAGGACCCTCCAGCAGCTCCACAAACTCCCAGAACACGAGGACACAGGTTTTTTCTTTTCCATGGAGCCCGTTTTCCTCCCAGCAGCCGCCAGTGTTGGTTTTTCCATCTCCAGCAGGAGCCACACTCCTCGTTAAAGCCGAGGCAGGACGGGAGGGATCCAGCTCCTTCCAGGGAGGCGCCGGGGCTGGAGGAGAACATTGACCCATTGAGGGGAACAACTGACACCTATTGGCACCATCTGCACACAGAGGTCCCTGAGAATTGGAGAATGTTCTTTAAATGGAACCAGAATAAGAACAAAAGCACTTTTCCCCCCCCATTCCCGTTTAGTTTCTTTGGGAGTGATCTGGGGATCCCAGGAAAGAAGCCCTCGAGGTGTTGTTTTGCCTCCATTCCCCCTCTTTCCTGGGCTTGTTTATCTGTCTTTCTGAATTCATGCAAGTCTTAAAAATAGTTTGGAGAGTCGGTTGCTCTTTGCTTTTCCCCTCAAAGCTTCGGAGAGGACAGTGAATTTTTAATGAGACTTTCAATGTGTTTGCTGGCTGTGGAAACCGAAGTGCTGAGAAAAAATTCATACAAATATGAGTTTTGTAACAAGCTGCACCTGAATTTGCTTTGCAGGGACTTAACTCCCATCTCCTGAACCGCTGCAAACGGCTTTAAGCTGGAATGGGGAAGGCTGAGATTGTAGATTAGGAGGAAATTCCTCCTGGTGAGGGTGGGCAGGCCCTGGCACAGGGTGCCCAGAGAAGCTGTGGCTGCCCCTGGATCCCTGGGAGTGTCCAAGGGCAGGTTGGTCCCTGCCCATGGCAGGGGGTGGCACTGGATGGGCTTTAATGACCATTCCATGATCCTGTGAAATCTTTGGTATCATTTCCCAGGGTTCCAGAGACCTGCTTTCTCCAAGGGATGAAGGAGGAGGATGATTTTGTTTTTGGTGCTGTGCCAGTGCTTCACTGGGATCTGTGTCCTCATGGGGAAGAAGGAAACATTCAGTTCAGTTCAGAGCTCTTGGCCTCCTCCCTCTCAGTGTGGCAACAGTTTCCTGTGGAACAGCCCCCTGAAGCACCATTTCTGTCCATGGCTCCTTCCCAGCTGAGCCATTGCAGGGACCAGCAGGATTTTAGAGGTGCTGCTGCTGAATGGGGTGTTGGAATCACGTTTTTGGATTTCAGTCCTTTTAAAGTCAGGTTTATGTAGCTTTTCCTTGGCCCTCAGCACTTTCTGCCTGTGCTCTGCCTGTTCCCGGTGTCCAGTGAAGCCTCTGGGAGAGGTGCAGACTTCCCAAAAGATGTGAGGGAATCTGTGTGCAGTCACAGCTCTTTGGGCTGTGGGATCAACACCATAACCAGGTTTTTAATACAGAATTTTCCTCAGGAGCGTCAGCTTTGGTTTGTGGAGTCAAGCCCATGAATGAGGCTTTAAATACACATTTCTCCATGGGAATATCAGCTTTGGCCAATGGGATCAAGACCTTTAATGGAGTTTTAAATCCATATTTTTCCATGTGGATGTCCCCTTGGCACACAGAGCTCTGGGACTTGTGCTTTTTAACTTCTTGTGTGTGTGCAAAGCATCTGCAGTGGAACTGGTGTCCCCTCCCTTCCCTGAGGAGCAGGGGATGTGTATCACAGTATCACAGTATTGATAAGGTTGGAAAAGACCTTTAAGACCATCTAGTCCAACCTATAATCAAACTTCTCTTGCTCTGTTTGTTGGGAATATCAGGAATGAGTTTCATGTTGAGAATTCCTGCTCTGAGGTAAGACTGGTGAGTCTTTTTGGACTGGGAAACTCTGGTTTATTCCTTTATCCACGTGAGGTTGCCTTGGAGTCGTTAAGTTCAAGCACAAATTTAAATGGAGAAAATGCTGGGAATGGCAGTGATGAGAGCAAGTGGAAAAACCAGTTGAGTGTGGGGGGATGAGGGGCTGGAGTGGGGTGACATCAGCTCTGCTCCTCCACATCTGTTGGAATTTGGTGACAAACTGCAAAGTGTCATCATGGACCTGAAGTGTCCCAACATATAAATTAGTTCAAATGATCCCTGTCCATGTTTTTCCTGGAGCAGTTTCTCCATCTGGTGTTTTCCAGATTTGCCCCCTCTTCCTTTACCCCAGTCTTTGGCAATGGGGCTGTTAACAGTGCTGCCAACTTAAGGTAACCCAGAACTCTTTTCTCCCTAAATTCAGGGGGAAATTGCTGTTTTTTGCTGAGCTACAGATGTTTTAATGGCCAGTTCTCTTCAAGAGTTTTATTTCCTGGCATGTTAATTTTATTTTAATTAATGCATCGACTTAGACATGTGTTAATCACTAATAGGTACGTGGGTTCTAGCAACTTCCTTTCGGGGTTGGTGAATTCTTTCAGTTGCTTGTGTGGGCAAGAAGCTTATTTTTGAAATATTTTATGGAAGGCACAAAGTCTCCAAGGTGTTTTATGTGGCAGGCCAAAGATGTAATTTAATAACAACAAACAGCTGAGGGGTCATTCGGGGGAAAGTTTGTGCAGAAGTGCTGAAAGATGTCATAGAAAATCCAAATTTCTTCAGCGTGGCATCCCCCAAAATCCCGGAAGAATTAAAGTTGGAAAAGACCTCCAAGATTGAGCTCAACCTTTTGAGTGGTGCCCACCTTGTCACCCAGAGCAGTGGCACGTCCAGTCCTTCCTTGAAGGATGACCTGTGGCTCTTTTTATGGAAGAGTGGGATCCTGAAGGCTTTGCTTTTCCCTGATGGATTTCTGGAGCTCTGAGGGTCACCAGCTGTGCCACATCTCCCAGTGCGTCCACTGGTACTTCCCAAGGTGGTTGGACCCCCTGAGCACTTGCACATTCTGGTTGTGATTGGACTAAACCACATTTCTCTAGAGAAGAACTTCCCAAAATCCCAAGTGGCAGAAGACTTGGTGAGAACTGAAAACATCAGAGATGTTTATGGCATCAGATTTAGATTTTTTCCCCCTGAAATGTGAATTTTCACCCACTGTCTCCTCCTCAGCACTGAGCTGGAAGGGGCAAGGCTGGTCATAAACCCTGGGGACACTGTCATCCATCTGATGATGTCTGGATTTGGGGCTCCTGGTGCCATCTGGTAACAAAGTGACACCTGGCAGAGGAGAGGGATTGATTTTACAAGAAATAGGGAACAATTTGTAGCAGTGAAATGTCATCGTGGGGGGACAGTGGACATTGGGGCATCAAGGGATGGGGACGTCCCTTCGACACAGCGTTGATTCATGTGTTTTGGGGACATCACCTTTTTTGTGCTCCTTCCCTGAGTTACACCGAGGCTTTATGGGGATTTCTGTTTCCTCACTCCCTTGGTATTTCCATGGTGTTCTTGTAACCGTGTCCCAGACACGGACAAGCTGCCGAGCAAACCAAAACAGAGGGTTTTTCATCTGCAGAGACATTTGGGATGAGCAAACGAGACAGTTCCCAGCTCCTCTCGCCTTCTTGTTTGCTCCCTGTTGGCAGCGGGATGCTCAGGGCTGGTGGTGAGACATTTGGAATATAATCCATAAATTACTGGCCAAAATTGTAGCTCGTTACACTGACAGGGCTCTGTGTTGGAGCTGGAGGGTTTCACTCTTCATCCCCAATCCCCCTGGGGCAGGCAGAGAATTCCCTCATCCCAACCTCTCTCCTCTGCTCCCGGAATTCCTCGTGGACAGTCGCGTTCGCTCGACGTTGTCCTTGATTGAAGCAGAGCTGGAAAGGCAGCTCAGACTGTATTTAATAACAACTCCTTCGACACACAGAGGTGCAGAAAGTTGTTTGTCCCCTTGCCAAGGAGCAGAAAGAATGGGCATTTTGTTCCCGGGGACTTTACCTGGGTGTACTGTGGAAAGAGAGAAAGACTTTGTGCTACTGTTCCCCCGCCCGCTGGGTTGATTTATTGAAACTGGAGCCCACGAGGTACCTTCTGACATGGAATTTCTAGGAGAAATATACAATTGGCCTGGTTATTATTTTTTTCCCTCCTCCGTTCGCTCGGGCGCCGTTCCAGCTTTTGCACTAAGGAACAAGATTTTAAATTAGCCTTGAATTTTAACACGGTGCAGCTTCGCCTTCGAATTCCCAGGTTTTTATTGTCGAGCAGCTTGAGTTTGGTTCTGGTTTCGTCGCCATCACTTTGCTCACCTGCTCCGAAATGCAGTTTTGTTGGTGTTTTTTTTCTTTCTCATTTTTAATTTTTAGAGGAAGGAGTTAAAAAGAGGCTGCAGGTCTCAGTGTCATTGTCCCCCTCTCTGTGAGTCTGCAGAGAAGGTGTGGAATCTCCCTCACTGGAGACGTTCCAGAAGTATCTGGACACAATCCTGTGCTGGAGCAGGGAGGTTGGACCAGGGGAGCCACTCTGGTCCCTGACCCAGCCCAACCTGACCCATCCTGGGATTCCCTGACTTTCCAGGTGTTCACCTTGGGTGGTGAGATCCAAACCTCTCCTGCTTTCCAGGATCTCTTTCTTCCCAAGGAGATGCCATGCTGTGCCTTGGAGCAGGAGGGAGGCAGAGGAGGAGCCAGGCTGGGTTTGAAATGGGTTTTATCTGGTTATTCCATGGAAGAGGCTGATTGCAGCAGAGCAGAGTGTGGAGGTGAGACCTGGCACATCCCCTGATCCAAGTCCTGCTCACACCAAGCTGGGATGCCCTGAAATGTTTTACTCTTCGGTTGTTGTGGAAGCTCAGGACAGTGACATTGCAGAGAGTGCTCCATTTTACTTCCAGAATTGATGGCAAAACAGAATAAGTTTGTCTTTATCTCTCGTTTAAGTAAAAGCACATGTGAAGGCAGGGTTTGTTGGGTGAGCTGGGCTTTTGTGGGGGGCTTTACTTTGATTTATGGGCTCATATTTCTCTATAATTTTATATCTGCTTCCAGAAGCTGCTAAAGACGTTGCAAAAGCAGCGGGATGGAGATGTAGGGGGTGGAAATGGCCTGTGAAAACCGCAGGGATTGTTGGAGACGTGGGGCTGTGTTATCCATGTCTGAGATCTATGAGAAGAGTAAACTCCCTGATGGCAACTCTAGTGAGTTTATTTCCTCTTGAAATGTATCAAAATGCATGAAAAAAAATCCTTCCCCTAATTAATATTGCCAGAATTCTTATTTTTTTTAAATATATTTATTTTTACAGCAAAACCATCAGGATGAGTATTTTATACTGATCTTACCAGACATATGTTGCATCTCCTTATTAGACATTTAGACTTCTCCAGTTTTAATTCATTTGCTGGGCAGGTTTTAACTCTGCAAACCCAGCAGGGTTACGTTGAGAACAAGTCTGGAATCTGTTCCCATTCACAAATTCTCACCCGGTGAACTTGGGATTTGAGCGTGAATTTTCCCTGTGCTTCCCCATTAACGGCTTTCTGTTAATTGTTGTCCCTCACAATTAACAGCATCTGTGATGGCCCAGCGAAAGCACTTGCACAGGTTGATGTTTCTCCGTGGAGAACAAATTCCAAGTGTGGTAATTCAGGGCAACACGTCACCACGTGGCCGCTGTTGGGAGCGGGAGCCGCCGTTGGCCGACGGGCTGGGAAGGGGATGGCGACAGTCGCTGCCTCGGGGTGGGAAGAGGCAATTTTTGTGAGCCCCCAGAGGGCCAAGAGCTGGAGCTGCTGCATTGCTGAGACCGCGGCAGCTCGGCTCAGGTCCCCTGAAATCCTCCCTCTCTTTCAGTTTGATCCCCGGCAAGAAGCCGCCTTCCCTCTCCGGCGGGAGCTCAGCTCCCAAGTAATGATGTCCAGCTGCACTGACAGAATGTGATTGCTCATCAGTTCGCTTGATGACTTAATCTGGGGCTGATTAGCATCTTGGAGACTGTCCAGACGATCAAAAATGATGCATAATTTTGCCGCGGGCCAGGGTTTATTTAACATTTTAGCATCCTCCTGACTCTCCCAGCGGCAGGGGCTCGGCGTGTTCGCTCTCCACAAGGTTGTGCTGGTGACAAAGGGTGTGCTGAGGGCAGGATGAGGCCTGGGATGGTTTGGCTTTGTGTCACCAGGATGGGGGACAGGGTGAGGTGCACCAGAGCATCCCATGCTTGCCCTGGGGCTGTGGTCGAGTTGACAAGGTGGGCCATGGTCACAGGTTGCACTCGATGATTTTGGAGAACTTTCCCAACCTAAATGAGCCTGTGATCGCTGCCAGCAGTGTCCCTTCAAGTGGTGATAAATCCCAGAATGTGCCAAGTTGGAAGGGATCCACGAGAATCCTGGAGTCCAACCCTCAGCCCTGCCCAGGCCCATCCCCAAGAGTCACCCCATGTGTCCCAGAGGATCATCTCAACCCTCCTGGAGCTCTGGCAGCCTTGGGGCTGTGCCCATTGCCCTGGGGAGCCTGGGCAGTGCTCAATGACCCTCTGGGGAAAGAAGAACTTTGTCCTGAGATCCAACCTGCCCCTGCCCTGACCCAACTCCAGCCATTCCCTGGCTCCTGTCCCTGGTCCCCCCAGAGCAGAGATCTTTTCCCCTCCCCAGGAAGTTGTCCCTGCAATGAGATCTCACCTCAGCCTCCTCTTGTCCAGGCTGAGCAATAAAACTCCTGTCCTTCCCCAAAAACTGCTTCTTTGACCAACTGAAGGAATTTTCTGTTCCTTCTTGCAGTTTCAGATCATCGCCCCGACAAGATGCCGTTGGGGTTTGTGGAGCAGGACGGAGGCCAAGGGCCAGAGGGCCGGACACGGGGACAGTGATATTGGCTGGTGGGAAGGCTGAGCTGTGGCAGCAGCCGCCTCCAGCCCGGGAAGGGTTAAAGCTGGAGCTGGGCCTGCTGGAAGAGTTCAGTTGTTTCCCATTAGGCCGGGCAGGCCTGGCTGCCTCAGCGCTCGGGGAGCGGGGCCGAGTCCCCGGTGTTAAATCTGCGGAACCGATGCCGTACAACTGGCACCAGCCTTGACCACAAGTGGCCGTTAAAATAAACATCCACGGGCTTAACTGACAGGCCGGGGCCTGGAGAACCAGCCCGGCATGACGGGGAATATTAAACACCCATCCAGAACCCAATTCCATCAGGGAAACACCCCCCCCCTCCCCGGCATCACTGCGGCATCAATGGGCACAGTGTTGGGCGCGACGGCGTCGCTCCTGGGGGGGCTGTACTGGTGCTGTACTGGTGCTGTACTGGTGCCAGTGGTGCTGGAATAGGGGACAAATCCATCCCAAACCCAGCAGAGGATGGGATCTGCCATCCCTCGGCCGTCCCGGGATGTTGTTTGGTGTTGGGAAAGGAGGCAAAAGGCTGTGTTAAAATTGAGCTGTTTGGCTGAGGTTGGCAGATTTATTTGTAACGGTGATTTGTGAGCGCTCCAACTCGGGGCAGGAGTGAGGGCGTTATGACGTCCGGGGGGAGAGCAGAGAGACACATTTATTGGGTGGAATTTATCTGTCGAGAGAATTTATTTATTTTTTTTTTTAGAAAAACAGAGGAACAAGCAACACTTGCAAAACGAGCCAGGCGATTACACAAGTGTGATACTGGATGGGCCTCAGGGCAAAAGGATTTGGGATTGGAAATCCCTGTTNATTTTTCCTAATCTAAATCTCTTCTCTCTCGGTTTCAAGCTGACTCCCCTTGTCCTGTCTTTCCATGACCTTGCCCTGTCATTCCATGCCCTTGATCATTGGTGAGCAAGAGCAGCACCAGCTGCTGGATTCACCCAGAGTTTGTCCATCAGCTCCACCTGGCCAAGAGTTTTCTTGTGCCTTGTTTTCCTTATCCTAAATTCTTCCATCCTTTTTAACTTGGGAAAAGTTTAGCAAGAGAAACAACCTCTGCTGATCTTTTGGCTCCATCT
>WEKX01007097.1:30236-76031 GCA_013390025.1 Pitta sordida
GAGATGCCAGGGCAACGAGCTGTGGGACCCAGAGGTCCCATCGGATCCCAGCTGGAGTTCAGAGCATGGAAGGTGCTGCTGGCTGGGATGAGTCTCGTTCTTTGGGATGAAATGTTGACATCCTTCCCTTCAGAAACATTTCCCACTTGGGCAGAACAAGGAACTACCTGAGGTTAGTGTTGGAAAGGTTGAGCACAGTCAAGCTTGACCCACTCGATGGAGCTTTGGGTCCTGCAGTGACGATGACATGGTGTCCTGGCTCCTTGTTTTGCCCCTTTAGCTGCTTATTCCCATCCATCTTCCCTGAGTTACCAGTACCTGGTGGGAGCTGGCAAATCCATCACCATGTTCCTGTCCCAAAGCAATACCTGTGCCCTGCAGGAGAAAGGACCAAATGAACCCAAAATAACGTGTAATAAAGAAAATGGAAAATGGCAGAGGGCACATGAACTAAGCAGAGGTATTTTCTAGCTGTCTGGTCTAAGGTTTGGTATCATTTTTCTCCAGGATTACAGGGGCTTTCACCTCATAAATTTGTGCCTGTTTGAGGTCGTTAATCTTTCTTTACATGTTGCCTTGCAATTTTAGAGCTTTGCCACCATCTGGGATCACATTTTAAATGGAGTTTCCACTCAGTATGTTCCTTTTCATGCAATTATTTATATATAGAGAGAAATGTATAATAAATATATCAGGTCTGGCTTGTTTTGAAACATTTTCAGTGCTTTTGCAAGGGCTTACCTTGTGTGGAAAAACTTGTCTTCTCTAATAGAGAGTCATAACAGTGACCAATTAAAGGATCACATTTGCAATATGCTCTTAACTGGCAATTTAAAATATTGGTGAGGGACCTGGTGAGTGATCCAGTGGGGAAGGTGAGAGCACTGGGAATGTGTCCCTGTGTCAGAAAAACCTCGGAGCAGGAGATGAACCAGCTCCCTCTGATGGAAAGCAGCAAACCTGGAGAAGGATTCCTGCAGCTCCCTCCTTTCCTTTGGGATGGGACCTTCTTGGGAAGCGTGTGGTGCCCTTTGGGTTTTTTTCCTAATCCATTTTAGTTGAGGTGATGGTGTTCAATTCGAGGTTGGACTTGCTGATCTCAGAGGTCTTCTCCAATTCTGGGATTCTTGTGGATGTACCTCCCAGTGTGTCCCACTCCTAAAGCCGCCATGACCCATCTCTGGTGCTCTTAACCTTCTCCCCAAAAGCTTCTCCTGGCCCCACCAGAGCCAAGATGTCTGTTCCAGGCCCTACTAATTATTTTAAAGAGATTTTGTACAAATAAATAGCCTGAACAGTTCAGGGCTTCCTCATGTAATTTTAGCTCTGGACCTCTCCAAGAATGTCCAACATAAATAGGTGAATCTGTAATCCATCCCCAATTAGCTCCATATTCAGGGAGCAGCTCCGAGGCACAGTGTCAATAAACAGGGATGCTCTGGGCACTGCAAATGTGGGATTTGTTACTGGGGAAGGATGGCTCGGCCCAGGAGGGAGCTGCAGGCTGGAAAAGCAAATCCATAGTGCAGCTATAGATCCTTGTGGCCCCACCCAGGCTGGAATTCCAGCCCCATCATTTCAGTGTCCCCTCAGCCCATCCTCACTCGTCCTGCTGTAAATCCAGGCTGACTCATCCTGAGCAAAGCTTGGCTTTGCTGTTAAATATCACGGATGTGGCAGGGAGGTGTCACCTCCACTGGTGACTCTGCAAGTCCAACTTTGTAAACAGGAAAACAACGAATCCCTGGGGACATTTTACAGTGCCGAGGCATAAAATTGCCCAGCAGAATTGTCTCCCAAGACCCTTTTCCCCCCTCCAGCAGCTGTGGCTGCCTTTGCAGCCCTCGTTCCCCAGGAAACCCGAGGCCCAGACGTGAATCATTTCTCTGATTTTTCATGCCTTTAACTTTTCCTTGCTGAGGCTTCGCTCGGCCGCCAGAACCAGGGACCTGTTTGAGCTTTGGAAGGAGCCTCCGACGGAGGGATGGCGGGGGAAAGGAGTTAAAAATGAACCAGCAGATTTATATATATAAAAAGTAAAAATATATGTTCTCCATCTGAAGTTTATTTAGGCCCTCTGGGAGCGTGGTGCGGCTCTACGTCTCTACTAAATTGCCAACATTTTATGGTCGTGCTGGCACCGAGTCAAACACACATCTCCTTGGCTGGCTTTGCTGTCTTAAACAGGCAGATTCCAGCATGTTTTTCTATGAACTGAATATTACCATTGACTGGGCAAGGGGAGCTCTGCCCAGCAAGAACATGAAGGTGACTTTTCTTTTTAATCGTTCTGGGGAGGTTTAATTATGATGATGTCGTGTCACTGAAGAGCCGAACCCTTGTGACCTGCCGGACTTTGGGGCAGTGTGGGTTTTAACCCAGATACAACTTTAAAATTTTTCAGGTGATTTTCTCTTGATCGGAATCTTGCTGATAATTGGAAAGTTTTAAAGGGCCCGTTTCTAAACTTTAGCTGTCGTGGAAGTGTTTTAGTAACAGGGATGTGGAGCCTCATGGACATGACTGGATGTGTAAAACACCCTCAGCACGAGGTACCACTGGGTTACACAAGAAGCTGAGCTGGTCAGTGCTCAATTCCCTTTTCAATCCCTTCCCTTCAGTTGTATCTTTGTGCAGAATCCCTGAATTGCTCATCTGTCAAGGTCGTTGCCCATGTAGAGTTCCATCCCCAACGAGGAACCCACGGCTCTCCAGAATCTCCCTGTTCCAGGAAAGGTGTTTTGCAGAAGGCCTTGGTTACTCCACAGCATGAGAGGGTCTGACTTCAGCCAAGACACTCATCTTCCCACACCTCCCAGCAGCTGCGAGTGACCCCATGTGTCTCCTCTCTGCTCCTGCCTCTTCACACGGGGCCGGGAAGATGTTCCCGCTCGGGCTTGGGAATGTGGAGCTTTGATGTGCAGATGCAGGAGGAGGAAGGGTCAAGATGTGAGGCAGAATAAACTGGAAGAGAAATAGCCTGTTGGATCACAATGATCGAATTATTATGGAGAATCCTTTTTATGATTTGGTCCGAAGCACAGGAGAAGGAAGAGCTTTGAAGCCGAGATGAGTTCATGCCTCAGTGCCTGGGAAGCTGGAGAGCTGGGCTTTGCAGTTCATCTGAGCCTTCCCCAAGCACTCAGGAAAGCTTTTAATAACACCCCTCAGCCTGGTTTTCCATGGTGCTGCTACTCCTCCCGCTCTGCTGTTTGTGCCGAAGGCTTTCCCTCTCTCCTCTGGGAGCCTGGGGTGTCCCTGAGCTGTGACTGACTGTGCCTTGCTCCTCTTGGTGGGGTGATGTGGGACTGGATTCCAGAATTCCATAGGACGAGGGAGAATGGCTGCAAACTGCCAGAGGGCAGGGATGGATGGGATATTGGGAAGGAGGAATTCTTTGTGAGCGTGGGGAAGCCCTGGAAGTGTCCAAGGCCGGGTTGGAGCAACCTGGGATAGTGGAAGGAGCGGAACTGGGTGAGCTTTAGGTCCTTTCCAACCCAAACCATGCTGGGATTCTGTTTCTTTCGACCCAATAGTTGCTTCCTCTCATTATTCCTCTTTGCTGTTGTTCCGTTTCCTTCTGTTTTTCAGGATTATTCTGTCCCTTGGTTGGACCTGTTGGTTTTAGAGGGCTTTTCCAATCTGAATTCCATGATTCTGTGCTTCCTTACCCTCCAACCTCACGCTCTCATGCTGCACAGTTACTTGCCCAGGAGACTAACAATGAATCCCAGACTGGGTTGGGTTGGAAAGGACCTTAAATCCCTGCCAGTCCCACCCCTGCCTGGGCAGGGACACCTCCCACTGTCCCAGGCTGCTCCAAGGCCCAGCCCTGTCTGAGCAGTGGGTTGTTTGGGGACAATGTGGGACTTGTTTTGCTGCACACGTGTAGGAGAGCCTGGAGGTTTCCCTAAAATGAATTGGGCTATCTAACCCTGGGATTAAATATTCCATCGGAGTTTAGGTAATACCAGCAATCAGGAGGCTGGAGGAGGAGGGACCAGGAACATTTACAGTCCCTCAGAAGAGCCTTCACTCTGGTGTATAATGGCCTTCTGTTGGGTTTTAGTAGCCTATAGTTTAGTAAATTAGGAGTCTTCAGGTACTTAGCACTTTAATGGTTCTCACTAAGAACATAATTAAACCATAGACCCCTCAGGGAGAAAAACCAGTTTATTGTGCATATTTTTAGACTCTGTTCCCAGCCCTCATAAAACCTGGTCGATACAAGGCTGAGCTGGAGCCCCAGAATTCCTTGGGCAGCCCCTGCCGAGCACAGCCCCCCACTCACACCTTACAAATGTGCCCCATGAATTATGGAATTCATTTGCCCCGCTCTGATTTCCAAAGGCCTCTGCAGCAGCCGTTTTCCTCGGGCTGCCGGAGGTGTGAGGGAGGCACAGGGGTTGTTACCCTGCACCTTGTGCTGACACACAAAATTGGGTCTTGCTGATGGGTTTTTTATTTAAAAAACATTTTATGTCTCACAGAGGTGCCCAGAAAATGGGCTGCTGAGAGCCCAGGGCTCTGCTCTGTCCCTCTGCCTTTGGAATTGTTTGTTTAGTTGCATCTGACTTGGAGCTGCAGTTTTCCGTGTCTGTGTGTCAGGAGGTCACAGCTGTGGAGGTAGGGGAGCTCCTGGCTGCTGGATGGTGAGGGAATCTTCCTGAGGAACTGGAGTGATGGGATAAGGCTTCAGAGCGAGAGGGAGTAGGGTTAGATGGGATATTGGGAAGGAATTCTTCCCTGGCAGGGTGGCACAGGTTTGCCCAGAGAAGCTGTGGCTGCCCCATCTCTGGAAGTGTCCAAGGCCAGGCTGGATGAGGCTTGGAGCAGCCTGGGATGGTGGAAGGTGTCTGTGCCCATGGCAGGGGGTGGGATGGAATGAGCTTTAAGCTCCTTCCCAGCCCAAACCAGTCTGTGATTCTCCTTGCAGAGCAGCCACAGAGCAACGTGTAACACGCAAAATCCCAGAAACAAGCCCGGTGAGATGATCCTTGAAAGCTTTTTCCTCCTCCCAGGCTCTGACACCACCACCACCCCCCCAAGGCTTCCCTGGGGTATTGATGACTCTGGGACAGCATGTGTGAGGTAAATTCCCTCCAATCCCAGCGACCTGCTTTCCTCACTCCCAGCAGGACCCACCCCTGGGCAGTGCTGGGCTCGGGCACAAAAGGAAACCGGGAAGTTTTGCAGCATCCCAGGGTGTTTCACACACTGCTCTGGTCTCTGCTCTTGCCTCATCGCCCCATCCCAAGTAAACATGGGTTTCTCCCTGGGAAACCTGGAGCATCTGGAAGGCATTGGGAGGAACACACACACACACAGAGATCTCCTCCCCCAGCAGCTCCAAAGAGGATCTACATGGGAATCACTTCTCTATTGCTGTGCTTGGGTTTAGCTTTGGAATCATGGAGTGGTTTGGGTTGGAAGGGACCTCAAAGCTCATCTCGTTCATCTCGTGGATGGGGACACCTTCCACTAGCCCACATTGCTCCAAGCCCAGTCCAACAGGGACTTAAACTTCCTTCTGCTTTTTGTCCCAGGCCAGCAGGATTTGAGGCTGGAATTTTCAATGTGTGCCCTTCAGCAGGTTGTGAGGACAGTGTCTTGAGTCCCAGCCCAAACAACAAGTGGCATTAACCCGCATTAACGTATTAATTCCATATTTACGGAGGTGTGTAATTACACATGGAACACTGTCTGCTCTCCGTGGTCCTCAGCCTGTAGGATCGATACTTTAGCTGGGTCAGTTTTGATTAAATCACTTAAAAAAAAATTAACGACAAAAAGAGCCAAGAAACAACCTGCCTGGTTTTTTTGAAGGATAAAAGCATTTCTCAGCAATTTGGGATCAAGGTTAGGGGGGAAAAAAAAAAAATCAAAACTCCCTTTGTGAGCCTCCCTGGCGTTCTGGGAATGCTGGAGCCCAGTCCAACAAGCAGATTAACTCAAAGCAGGTCCCGTGTGGAGGGAGGGACCGTCGGTGGCACCCGGGGCTGCCCTGACCTCCAGCCCTTCCCGCATGGACTTGGCAGAGCTGGGTGACCCCGGCACGGCTCCGTCCGGTGTCCGAGGAAGGAAGGAAGGAAGGAAGGATGCGGCCTCCTGTCCTCGGGGGCTCCAGCAGCCTCCGACCCAGAGCAAGCCGCGGCTTTATTAATCCCAGCTTTGCTAATAAGGAATTACAATAGTTGTGGGATTTGGCAGGGGGAGTGCGCTCGCCTGCCATGCGTCCTACAGCATTTTCCCCTGCTTTGTTTGTATTTTTGATTTAACTACAAATAATTTAAAGATGTGTTGCGTCTCCTTCAATTAACATTTGTGTTTTCAGCCTCTCTCTTTTTTTCTGTTGTTGCAATTTTAAAACAATACCAGTGAATTTGAGCCTGTCAGATACGCTGAGATAAATTAACGTTTATTTTACTGAAATTGCAGGATTTCTTAAGAGTGGCACTTATTAACATATCAGGTTTGGGGTTTCTTTCCTTTGTAAAATTTGCAGCTTCATTGTACTGGATGGAAAATCTGCCAGTGTCAAAAAATTGAGGCTGATAAAAGAATAATATTGTCCCAAGGCCAGTATGTAAATACCTTAACCAACATAACATGTTTAGAGGAATTACGCTTTCCTCTCCCGAATTTTGGAAAGCAGCTCTACCACCGCATTTATTTCAAATTTAAACATTTTGAAAGAAGATCTCCCAAGGTTTTGAAATCTGGTTTCCATTCCTGGCTCTGTTTGACCCACCGTGTGACCCTGAGAAAATCTTTGTCTCGGTTTTCTGGATCTGCTCAGTCGCTCTGAGGATCTTCACTCGTGCAGGGCAGTTCAACAGCCCTCGGTGTCAAGCTGTGTGTAATATTCCAGTATTAAAGAATAGCTGGTTTAATTTAAGATGGGGTTTGGTTGCGATGGAAACAGGGAAAATGACAACTCTTGGTTTTTGGATGGTGGACTGGGTTAAAAATCTGTTGGGTTTGCGTGAAAAGAACTTGAATGGAGCAATTCTCTTCACCAAGGAATGAGTTCCCAGAGGCCAAGGATGGTTGTCCTGAAGCAAAGCTGGGGAAAGAAATGAGGAAAAGGGGTCTGTGACAGGGTCAAAACTCTTTAGTTAATAAATAATAATATATAACGAGTTGCCCTCCCATCTTCCAGACGCAGCCGGTGCCCAACCCCATCGCCTACTTCATGCACCGCTCGCCCTGGTGGTTCCACCGCTTCGAGACCCTGGTCAACCACTTCATCGAGCTGCTGGTGCCCTTCTTCCTCCTGCTGGGCCGGCGCATGTGCCTCCTGCACGGGCTCCTGCAGATCCTCTTCCAGGTGAGCTGCTCCTGCTTCTGCTTCCTCAGGGAATGTTCTCACCTGGGATGGAGCCGAGGGGGTTGGAGGAGCATAAAACAGCTCCCGCCATGCCTGGGGCTGTGGGTGGGCGAGGGGCACACACACATTGCTCAGGGGGCTCTGCAGGGACAGGGGCACGTGTGGCAGAGGCAGTGCTGGGCTTCCCAGAGCCCGTGTTCTCCAGGTTCTCTGAGCAGCTCCGGAGGAACTGACTCAGTGGCAGGTCAGGAGTTCAGGTTCAAGTGAATGAAGATGACTCACAGCCATGATGCTCCTCTTTTCCCTCAGGGGAATGGTCTCCCCTCAGTGGAATGAGCTGCCCAGGGAGGTGGTGGAGTCGCCATCCCTGGAGGTGTTTAAGGTCAGACTGGATGAGGAGCTCAGTGCCATGGGCTGGATGGTGGGAGGGTTGGAGGGATGGAGCGTGGTGCCCGTGGCTCTGGGGTTGTGGGGCTGATCCCTGGGTGGGTGTTCGCTTGGGAGTTGGACTTGATGATCCTGTGGGTCCCTTCCAACTCACAATAACCTGTGAATTGTTAACTCTCACGTGGTTCCCACCACCATGGCTGCTCTGGGTGCTTTGCTGGAGGTTTGTTTCCAGTGGTGGTTTGGTTTGTGGGGGGCAGAGAAATGCCAGCCCAGGACTGGTGCAGAGGGTCTGGCTATTTGCAGTTTCTCCCACATCTAATTGTCATAGGCATCCTTCACCTCTTTAAGAGTTGGGTTTTTTTACATATTTAAAGACTGTTCTTTATCCCTGAAAATATTTGAGCTGCTTTTCACAACTGCCAGATTCACTGAGCCGAGGGTCAGCGTGAAAATACTGTGTTGAAAAATGAAGGGTGTTCATGTTCTGGTTGATTTTTGGAGGTTGATTTGTTTTGGACATGTGGCAAACTCAGAGGACAGAAGCTCCTGCGTGTAACTTTCCTAGACCCCATCTGACTTCTCTGGTCTCTGTCCCTGGCAGAATTCAAAGAGCTCATTAATCTCCAGCCTCTCTGATGCAGCTTTCGGCCCTCGCTGCATCGTTTGAGCACCATGAAATTCATACTCAGTAGCTGGTCCTGCTTCCTGTAAACTCATGTGACAATTAAACTGGAGAACAGCGTATAAACTCCCTTGGTAAACCACAAAAATGCTGCTCAGGTTTTAAAGGTCTGACATAAAAGCCATGGGGTTTGTGCCCTCACAGAGTTTCCCGCTCCTTGGGCTTCCAAAATGTTTCCTCTTGTGCCTGGGTGTCACTGGGCATCAGCTTGTACCTCTGCCCAGGTTTGGGGGCAGGTTCGGTTGTGTTGGGGTGGATTTGGGGCAGCTGGAGGTCCTGGCAGAGGGGCAGGACAGGTCTGACCCAGGGAGGCCTTGGGGCGTCACTCCACGAGGTACCAGTTGTGTTTGTGATGGGATGTCACACCGGAGAGTTTCTGTGTCATTGGGAGGATTTTATTCAGCTCAACCCTAAAAAAGCTTTTATTTTGTCTTGTGGATGAAGCAAAACCTCCTGTCTCTGTTGCTTGCTCCTTGCAGAAGCAGGTGGGTGTTGAATCACAGAATCACAGAACTGACAAGGATAAAGACCTTTGAGATCATCAAGTCCAACCTATTCCCTGTCACCATCCCGTCATCTCAGGACACAGCAGAGGTCAGAATGGGGAGCAGGAACCCACAGTTGCTCTCACTGTGTGTCAGGAAGTGCAGGGAGGGTGGTGGTGGCTCCTCCTAAGGTGGGTAGGGCTGGAGAGGAGCAGAACACACCGTGGGGAGTGGCCCATCAAACCACACATTGCCCGGTGCCAAGCTTTGGCCCAGAGCTGTGTGCCAGGGCAGGGCTGCCCTGCTCGACGTGGTTCTGAACTGGCAGGAAAATCAGTGTGGGGGCCTGAGGTGATGATGCTTTGCCTCCACATCTCTGCCAGGGGAAACTTCCTTGGCCAACCAACGTGACCTCCTTAAGCTGAAGGAGGTTTAGAACAGAGATTGGGAAGGAATTCTTGGCTGTGCCAGTGGTGAGGCCCTGGCACAGGGTGCCCAGAGAAGCTGTGGCTGAACATCCCTGGGAGTGTCCAAGGGCAGGTTGGAGCAGCCTGGGACAGTGGAAGGTGTCCCTGACCATGAGAGAGGTGGAACTTGATGAGCTTTAAGTCCCTTCCAACCCAAACCACTCTGATGATGATTCTCTCAGTGCTCCTCACTCATCCCCATCTTGATGGTGTTGCTCCATCTCCACCAAGGCCCCAACCAGAGCTCCTGGCTGGAATTCCTGGCTGGAGTCCTCTCCCGGCTCCTCTGAGGGCCCCTCACGTACAGCACGACCCTGTGTGTGCTGGGGGACGTCAGACAGAGCCAGAGGGACCTGGAAAAGCCAACCCCAGCCAATAAAGGCTCCTAATGACACCGGGTAAACACAGGCATCAACCACCCTTTAATTGGCACTTTATTGATAGTTGGCAATTACTGCCTTATTTCTGTCACGAGGGGAGTCTGCAAAGGCAAAAAAGGGTCCCAGTGTAAAATGCAGCTCTGGTTGCCTTTATAGCATTTCAACAAAAACCTGTTTATTTAATATTTACTGCCCTTTTCTTCATTCAGAATGACTTTTATTGACAATACTTGTGCTCTGCAAAGGAAGCAATAAAGTTTAATGTTGATATACCACTTAATTCTGCTTTTCAAGATTTGAATTGACATTACATGCAAGTTTTATTGGACATTTTATAATTGTTATTGGAGTCATGGTGCCTAGGTTGAGTGAGCGTATTTTTCCAGATTCCAACTGGCCTGGAGAATATTGCTTTGTCAGGAACCCAGAATAAGTTGGGCTTGAAAGAAAAAAGGTTGGTTGGGTTGGGTTTTTTTTTTATTGCCAAGTGTGAACTTATTCCTCTTGCCTAGTTCACGTTTGGAAGGAAAAAGGCTTAGTGAGTTTGGAAAAAGCAGAGAGGAGGGAGATGTGTTGGAGGAGGGGTGTCTGTCCAGCACGGGATTCCTGGGGGATTGGGCCACCTCCCATGTGGGAGAGTTGGGTGATGATGGGCAAAACTCACAGTGTGAGGGTCCGTGGGCACCGTCCCTTCCCCTCCTCACCCACCGGTGTCCTCTCCACATCCAGGAGCTTTGACACCCCCTGGGTTTGGTGACATTGGGCAGTGACGTTGCTGTGATCCCAGGTTGGGCTCTGCCTGCTCCGACAGGAATCCCTGTGGCTTCACCTTCCAGAAATCCCCCTCTTGAGCTGCTCTTTGAATTACTTATTGCAGATCTCGTGCTAGAAATAGTCTTTACTTACAGTGATCAAGAGGGTTGAGTGGCAGCCAGCTCCTGTCAGAGACATCATCATCACTGTCCCCAACCCCAGTCTGGGGACAGGTTTGGGACTGGCAGCTGGGCTGGCAGGTTTTGCAGTGTGAAGTCAGGTGGGGGGCAGGCTCTGCTCCCAGGGAACCAAGACAAGAGGCAACAGGCACAAGCTGTGCCAGCGAAGGGTCAGGTTGGACATCCACGGGAATTTCTCCCTGGAAAGGGTTGTCGAGCCCCAGGGAGGTTTGGAGAGCCCATCCCTGCAAGTGTGGATGTGGCACTTGAGGACATGGTTCAGAACATGGTGATGTGGCCAGTTGACAGTTTAACTTGATGATCTTAACAGGCCTTTTCCAACCTAAACAATCCCATGATTCTTTAATCTGGCTCAGTTTCGGGGTAGTTTTGGGGGTCTGAGCCTCAAAAATACACATCTGAAACGCTCCAATGTGCAGAAGAAATCAAGTCCAAAACGTGGCTGTCAGGAGGAAGAGAGGGATCTTGGAGACCCCAGGTGGGATCTGGGCTCTGTTATTGCTGGAAGCAGCAGGGCAGAGCCTGTGGTTTTGAGGAGGAGGGAGGCTGGAAACGCTGCGTGGGGAAGGCAAGTCCTGCTGCTCGGCGGGTGTTTCGCTGTTCCCTGGAGTTGGCTCCCAAAACCCCTGAAGCTGCATGTTTTTCACGAGGTCTGATGCACAGCTTACACCAGCAAACGTGTTTCTTGGCTCCTTGGAAGGCAGGCAGTAAAATCACACTGCTTGGCGAGGGAGTTGATGAGGGGAAGCGAGAGGAAAAGCCAAGAAAGGCAGGAAAAAGCCACCTTGCCCCTCGGAGCTGGCAGGTAGTGCTGGGCTGGAGCACAGAGAGAGGAGAATGCAGCACCCAGGAGGGAGGAGCTGGGGGTTTTACAGCTGGGGGTGGTTTTGGCTGTGCCAGATGGGAAGGAGCTTCAGTATCACAAAGGTAAAAGCCGTAAATAAATAAATAGAATGGAAAATATAAGGCTGTTGAAAAAGTAGGATCGTTCCTTTGCTTCCACACCAGTGTTCTGGGTCGAGTCATAAAGGCACAGTTTGAGGGGGTTGAAGGCTTTCAAATCCCTTTGGATTTGAGTGAATCTTGGGACTCTGACTCCTTTGTGTGACCCCTGAGAACTCCTGGCACATCCTCCAGCCCGGAGCATCCGTGTGGCTGGGGAATTCCTGGATGAGCTCAGCCCCCACATCACCGTCAGGACAGAAGTTCCCTGAAGGAGCCAGAGGGGAGAGGCCTTGGTGCTGCCAGCTCTTCCCTGCCACCATTCCCGCTCCCATGGAGCTTTGGCACTGGGCTGACATTTGGCCACTCCTGGATGTTTTGCAGCAGGGGCTGGACATCAAGCAGAGGGGGGATAATGTCAGGAGAGCCAGGCTGAATTCCAGCCCTGCAGAAGGCAGAGATAAACCCCAACCCCCCGCCCAAAGTCACAGGCTGACAAAGACACCCCCTGAGGCAGCTCCAGGGCTCTGTCCAAGGAGTTCTGTGGGAATGGGGCGGCTTTGGAGGGACTGGGGGTATCTGCTGAGAGGGAACGTGGCAGAAACCTCCGTCTCCCTTCCCTTGGAAAACAAGCTCTGAGCTCTACCCTTGCCCAGCCTGGCACTGCCCCAGGGACACCCAACCCCTGGGAGCTGGGAATGCTCAGCAGAGTGGGCAGCAGAGTCATTTTCCTCCTCTTTTTTTTCTTCCTAGGCAGAAACCAGTTGCTGAATAGATATTTTCTGCCTTGGTTTGGCCAAACCCCAACCTCTTAAAAACTTTGATGGAAATGGACATTTTCTTCTCCTTGATTTTGTTCCCATCTCTCCCAGAGCTGTGCAGGGGAAGCAGAGCAGGGTTTTCCCTCCTTTCTTTTGGGAGGGAAGGACCAAGCCTTCCCCCTCTTCCCCACCTCTGCCACCACCCGTTGGAGGGATGAGGTGCCCTCCCAGCCACACACACACAAATTGGATCAGGCTGTTGCAGTGCCACAGCTGCAACATATTGTGTTGCTGACTTAGGAGGTAGCAGAGGTCACAGCAGCAGCCTGGAGAGAGGGAACAAAAATTAAACACCACCACTCCCCCCCTTTCCTGCAGAAAGTGTCTGAATCCAGTGTTTGTTTTCACTTGTCAGATCCGAGCTGGGGTTTGTTCTTTTTCCGGCGCTGGTGTAAATCAGATGTGTCTCCAGGAGGATTAGGGGGGTTCCACAAGTGCCAGGCTCGTGGCAGAAGGATCAGGCCCTTCGTTAGTGCTTTAATTATTCATTTAGAAGCCGTGTGCTCTAAAGGGGGTGTTTCTCGCTGTTGATGCAGGGTGGTGTCGTTACTACCTTGTGAAGGTGGGTGAGGATAAAGCTGCTGCCCAAGTTGCTGGAGGAGGGATTTCATGGAATCAAAGGATGGGTTGGGTTGGAAGAGACCTTAAAGCCCATCCAGTGCC
Organism: Pitta sordida; assembly: GCA_013390025.1. NCBI lineage: Eukaryota > Metazoa > Chordata > Aves > Passeriformes > Pittidae > Pitta > Pitta sordida. Next base: position 43,350 of record WEKX01007097.1, read on the forward strand.
ACCCCTGCCATGGGCAGGGACACCTTCCACTGTCCCAGGCTGCTCCAACCTGGCCTTGGACCCCAGGGATGTTCAGCCACAGCTTCTCTGGGCACCCCGTGCCAGGGCCTGCCCACCCTCCCAGGGAAGAATTGTTTCCTAATATCCAAACTAAACCCACTTTCTTTATGTTTAAATTCATCCCCTCCTTGTTTTATCACTCGATACCCTTGTAAAAATCTCTCTCCTGGTTTTTTTAACCCCTTGGGATGCTGAGGATGGTGGTGCCCCTGGCCCGGCATCACTGGCAGGGGGTGAGTGTGTGTCTGTGCTGGGGCTGGGCAGGGGCTCCCCTGTGAAAACAGAGGAAATTCAGCTTTCACGAAGGTCCAAATTTTGTTGATTTTTGTTGAGATTTAAAAATGAACGGCAAACAGAGAATCCCAAGAAAATTAAGAACAGAACATGAGTGAGGAATGGGCCTGGGGAAGAGTTTTGCAGCTCAGTTGTTTGAAAATCTGCTTTGGACTTGGGTGCAGGGAAGAGCGAATGAAGGGTTGTTTGGGAACCTTGAAGCTCAGGGCTGGGATTCTGGAGGTTAATCATCATCCCAGTCCCACAGTGAGGGGTGGCCAGGGTCCCCCCTGTCCCCATGGACCCCCAGCCTTCCCTCCCTGGGCCCTGGAGCTGCTCCAGCTCAGCCTCTCTCCACAGAAAACAAAAGGAATGTGGAATCAAAGGAGTTACAGCGTCATTTTCTGTTACATTTAAGCCACCTTAAATTAAATATCAAGCTCTGCCCCCCGCCCCCCCTCCACAGACAAACCCCAAAGTATTTAATCACTCCTGTATTTGATTTCACTTCCAGCGCGATGGTATCTGTTGTGGGGCTGCTGTGCCAGACACGGGAATACCAGCACAAACCAGCCCAGCCCAGTAAATAAGGCTGCTGTGTAATGGGGTCTGGGATTAGTTAGCAACAAGTTCAGTCCCTGCATTCTGCAGTAGTCAGAGGGGCTGAGAAACACTTACTGTGAGCCATAGGAGTGCATTTAATTAGCTGCTGATTCAGGGGCACTGGTTTGGGGTTTTTTTCTTTTCCCTTCTTTTTTCTTTTCTTTTTTTTTTTTGAAATCATTAAATAAAGTGTCACCCCAAGCCAGTGCTGTAAACTCTATTTTGATTGTGGCTGCAATAACCCCTTTGGGCGTCATTCAAATTGTACTAAACAGTTTCTGGAGAGCGCTGGGTTCTCTCAAAATAAACCGAAGTCCGGCTCTGACAAGCTCTAATGAAAAACAAATTGTTATATTACTTAGAAAAATAATTTGAAGGAAGTCTGAATTAGTTGTAAAGGTGGAAAAGGTTCAGCTACTTGAAACTAGAAATTTGGAAGGGTATTTATTTTAACCATTAAGCCAGCGGCCTTGAAATACAGCCTTGTTTGTTGGGGAATGCTCCTAACGAGAGACATGAATCATGCTGTTAATCAGTTTGGGAACTTGATTAATTGGAAAGGGGACCAGCAGTGACTCCAACTGGCAGCAGCCGGGGCCTGGAGCTGCTGTGATTTGCCATCACTCATCCCCCTGGCACACGAGGGGAGCTCTGGAGGGATCCCCCAGGCTCGCCTTTGCTGCTTCTTGGGTTTTGTTTTTTAAATTGAAAATAAAACCTGGCTCCTCAGGGCACCGGCAGCCGGGGATTCCTGGAGCCTGTGCCTGGAAAAGGGGCTGGTTGTGGTGTCCCACGCTGGGATTCCTGTCAGCTCACCTTTGCTACTGCTCCTGGGTTTGCTTCTTAAACCTGAGAGGGGGAGATTTTACGCCCAGCTCCGAAATCAGATGTGCAGGGGAGGCCCCCAGGGTGGGACGCGCTGCCATGGCTGTAAAAACTGCAGCAGGAAGGGCCGGGTTGGTTTTCACTGTTGTCGGGGGCTCTTGGTTTGGGGTCTGCAGGAGCTGGAGGGAGTTTGGCCCTCCAAGAGCACTGGTTTGTCTCTTGGCTCACATGGCAAAGGGATGTGGTGGCAGGAGGGGAGTGTGGCTGTGCCAGAGGGAGGAGTTCCAGCTGATGCCACATGTGGGGCTGTCCTGGCGCTGGTGGCCCAGTTTGGTGCTGTCATTGTCACCTTTGTGCCATGGCCAAGCCAGGGAGGCCCAGCGACCGGGGTGGGCCCAGGCGGCCTCAGATCCTTGGAAATATTGCCATTCCAAGGTCACCAGCAAGATTTGCCTTCGGTGTAAATGAAACCACCCCCAGTTCTGGCTGCCCTTGGCGTGGCTGCCACGTCCCAGCCTGCCCAGGGTGCTCCCAGGGCTCGTTTTCCGTGTCTCTTCACCCCACATGAACACCCTCCAGAGCATTGAACGACATGGCCAACAGCCACATGTGCGCCTTGCCTTGCCAAGGGAAGAGCTGGGGAGTGTTCAGGCTCCTTGGGCTCTGGAGCAGGGTTGAGGTGGGGGGATTTTTTGGGGGTTTTTTTCTTCATTTTAACTTTCCACTTAGTTTTCAAGATTCCTCCACGCTGCAGAACCTTTGTGTCCACAGTCCCGCTGCAGAACTTCCAGGTGCTTGGGCTCGCTGAGGCAAATCAATTCCAAGGATGTTGTCAATGAAACGATCCGAGCTGGAGAGGCTGAGGAGCTTCAAACAGCTGCACTTTCCAGCTGGGATTCACTCGGTGCCGCCGCCTGCGGATCCACACGAGGGTGGGAGGTGAAGTGTGTGCTCCACATGTGACTGCAGGGCCCGTGACGTGTGTGGAAACCATCCTGGGCAGCGAGAGCCAGAGCAGGCACAGAGCAGAGACCTTGCTGGTGGCACTGACGTGATCCTGGCACCAGCTTTCCAGTGGTGATGGTTTATTTATATTTAGGTGTAGCCACTGAACTTAATTACAACTCATTGGTGTTGCCCACCCCTAATAGGTGTCAAATGTCTTCTGACTATAAATGTCCCCAGTTTCTGTGCCGTGGCTTGAAGGGATGGTGAAGTTCTTTCAAGATTAATCATGTTTTGTGCCCCTTAGTCCTGATGTGAATTGGTCCCATTGCATCTTCCCGGCTCCCATCAAGTCTTTGCTGTTGAGGCGGGTGACAGTGATGGTGGGATTTGGAATTTGGTTTCTCTCCTCCCACTCTCTGGATTACAGGACCTTTAAATAATGTTTTCTATTACATTAAAAAAAAAATAGACGAAATCAGCTCAGCCTAACCAGAACCAGATGGCAGATTAGGAACTTCTTTAAAGGGAGTTTTTAATACATGTATTATGAAGAGAATCATTTAATGGTTTCAGATGTGGGCATGTGAAGGCAGAACATGCCCACTGCAGGAGTGGAAGGCAGTTCATGGCTTCAGTGAGATCTCCTGGCTGGAAAGAGGCTTCTTCCCATTCCTGCTCCTCAGTCTTTCCTCTGCCTGTTGGAGCACTTTATTTATCCTCCTGCCTTGGGCTCCTGGGATGGTCTGAGTTGGAAAGGACATTAAAGACCATCCAGTTCCACCCCCTGCCATGGGCAGGGACACCTCCCACTGCCAGGGCCTCACCACCTTCTGTCCTCCAAGGTGGTCAACTTGGGTTTTTTAATTAATTAGAATATTTCAACAAGTTGTGTTCTGTCAAGAGAGTGTTTTATCCATGTGGATGGTTGGATTTAGGGACACCCTGTGTCAGCTGGATGCATTCCTGTAAAGCTTCCTATGGATCAGAGGTGCAGGTTTTCCTCCTGCTCCTCACACAAATATTGGGCAGCTTTAATTAAAGCCATTGAAAGGAATCCCACACGATTCCAGAGTCATGGGACTCGCTGTCCGGGCTGTTCAGGGATAGGGGTGAAGATAGATTTTATATTTTCCTGCTTTGATGAAAAGAACTCCTTGGCTTGTTCTGGGCCAAGTTTGCTGGTTTAATGTTCCTGTGTGATGATTCTGCCCCCAGAGAGGTTTTATTTTGCTGTGGAAGTGTTGGGATGAGGCTGCAGCCCGGGATGCCTCAGCCCACACGCAGTTTCCGCAGCTGCATCATCCCATCCCCCGGGCTCCACCAGAACCAGGAGGGATCTCTTTGGTGATGCAAGAGCCAGAAATTGCAGGAAACCTGTGTCACTCAGGGCTTTCATCTTCCTAGGGAATCTGGGGGTTTTTGGAGCTGGGGACTCTGAAGTTGTTGATCAGTGCCTGATCCTCCAGGAGCAGCCGGGTTTCCTTGGGGATCTCCAGGGTTGGCTCCCACCCACACGTGGGATGGAGACGCTGTGGTCAGTGGTGGTCCTTGCCTGGAGAATTGGTTACAAACCCCAAATCTCACCTTCCCCTTTTGCTGAGGGAATGTTTGCACCATTCCAACATTCCCAATGGACTCCCCGTTCCTGGAGGTGTTCATGGCCAGGAGCAGCATGGGGACAGTGGGAGGTGTCCCTGCCCATGGCAGGGGGTGGAACTGGATGAGCTTTGAGGTCCCTCCAGCCTAAACCATTCCAAGGTTGTGTGATTTTATGTTGGAATTGTGCAGAGGGTCGTGGATTTTTCCTGCTGCTCTAAACCATGTGAGAACTGAGCTCAGCTGAGCCTCAATCCCCAAAATGCCTCAATCCAGGTGGGGGTTTGTAGCACGAGGTCTCACCTCTCCTGCTTTCCTCCGAGGGACTCCTGAGGTTTAATTTCACCTCTGCCAGGAGCACAGCGAGGGTCTGTGTGTCCATGTTGCTGATTAACTGCTCCTTCCACACGTCAAACCCCCCTTGGAGTTGGGTTAAGCTGAACAGGAATAACACAGGTTTGGTCTGGGCTTGGTGTCCACATGTGGAGCTGTTCAGGAAGAGAAATGGCACTTTAAATTTACACCCTGCTCTAATTAGAAAAACTTGTCACTGTGAAAAACCCCAGATTGGTGCCAGTTTGGCAAAGGCTGAGAAAGCAAGAGCCTGAACCCAGTGTTCCTGACTCATCCCAGGGGCAGTGCTCGTGCCTTGTGCTGATGGGAGGAGGGATGAAAGGGAAAATCCACGGGGCTTTCTGGGAGCCGTGCAGCTGATTCCTTCAGCTAAGAGAGATCCAGGGATCTGAACCCTTTAAAAGCTCCAAAATCTGGTTCCCTTTTAGGACTCGTGAATGAACTCAGGCTGGGGAAGCACAGATCAGAGATACAGGGAATGCACTGGGAGCAGGGAAGGACATAAACTGGGCAGGTTGGGAATTCGAGTTTGTGTGGAATGGCAGAGAGGATTGGGAGGGCACATGGATTGATTCCTGCACCTTGTGAGTGACCAGGCAGAGAGGGACAGATCTGACATGGAATCACAGAATGTTTGAGGTTGGAAGGGGCCTCAAAGCTCATCTAATTCCAACTCTGGGCCATGGGCAGGGACTCCTTCCACTAGACCAGGTGTCTCCATGATGCTCCACCTTAGGGCACCTGCCACCTCCTGTGAGCTGCCAAAACAGGGACAGCAGAGACTCAGGTCACAGTCACCACAAATGTGTAACTCACCTCTGGAAAACACAATGAGTTTGCATTGTTTGTTTGGGAATGGCAGGAGTGGAGAGTAGGAAAGAGGCAGGGGTTGCTTTTATTGCATCAGTAATGTCGTTTATCCCACAGCCAGCCCTTGCAAACCAGCTCTAATCCCCACACAAACCCCTCTGGAACAACACAATGTGCCAGTTCTCCCAGTCAAACACGGATCATTGCTGTGGCCAGAAACCTCAGAGGGAGCAGAGCCAAGGTAAAAGGGACAGGATCTGGTTGGGGGGGGACTTTGAATCTCAGTGCAGCCAAAGCAGCTCCATCCCTGGGATCCTGGGAGATGGGATGGTGCTGGGGACACTGCAGGGCCAGGGTTGTCCTTCACCCCCACAGAGTGGTCAGGGGTGAACAGGGGGGTCCTAAAGATGGAGAGAGATCGTTTTCCTGGGGTTATTTAGAAATGTGAGCACAGTAAGAACTGCAGCTTCAAAAATGTTGCCATCCATCCTGTGTTCCTTCTCCACCCAGCAGAGGAGGGATCAGTCCGGGTTGGGCTGGCTCGTGTCTCAGGCCTTGGCTCCATCACTGAGGGGTTGTTGGTGCTGCAGAATCTCTGCTGGAGAGTTTTCTTCTGGCCCTCATTCTCTTTCACTGGAGCTCAGGGAAAGGGAGATGTTTTCCTGAAAATCTGTTCCTCAACTGTCTTGGCAGCCGAACCCGAAACGATTCGAGTCTTTTGCCCCCAACTTCATGTTTATGGTCAATGTGAAACCCCACCTGTGATCACCACATGCATCCTCTGCAGGACTGCAGTAAATTAAAGCACAACAGGGAATTCTAAGGAATACATCCTCTTCCTTCTTGGAGTCAGGTTACAGCGACCTCGGAACATCTGGACACAGTGTCTCCAGGCTCCCAGAGGTTCTGCTGCATTAAAGGTTCATCTGCCTTTCTTGAATTCCCAGCCTTTTCCCCTCCTCTGGATTCAGTGTTGCCCTCGGTGTGCCAGGATATCCCTGGAATTGCTGTCTGCTGTTCACTGTGTAAAACACACCGTGGAATTTGTGTCTGTCCATGGATCAGCACAGCTCCATAACCAGTGGCCGTTTCCTGTGCTCATGGGAGACGCCTCACATAAAACACACTCATTTTATCAAAAGCCTGAGTTCCTTCGAAGCTACTGCTGCCCAACATCCTAAAAGACTGAAATACAATGGTAATGTAGGAGAAAGAAACTATTCCTTAATATTCCCTGGGTCACAGTCGTGTGTTTGATGGTGTGTTGCTCCTTTGCTTTGAAATCCCTTTGCCTGATCTCCCGGTGCCCTGACAGGGTTTGATCACCACATCCTGCCCATCGGAATGGGAGTGGAGAGGCGGCTCCTGCTGCCTCCAACCTCTGGGTTGTGTTGGGAATGCAGAACAAGGAAGAGCCTCCACATCCTGCTGCTCCATGTGCTCATTGCTCAGAAGGTGACGTTGAGCTAAAGCCACCCCACCCTCACCCTGGGAGCAGCACGTCCCCATCTCCCCCCCCGCTCCCCACATCCCACCCACCCCAAGCCTTGAGTTGTGCAAAGCTCAACGCCCAGAAGGAAAATGCAGCTCCAGCTTTTTGCTTTGCTGCCTTCCAGGCCCAGACCTCAAGGTTTTAAAGACTTACATATGTGTTTGACTTGGTGTGCTCCGAGTATTCCCACTGAAGTCAACTAAGTGGATAAGACTTTGCAGGATGAAAGCCAAATGAGTCCTCACCCACCATGCTGGGAAGTCTTGTTGAAGTGGGTCACTGGAGGGGAAGGAGGAGTTGGGACTGAACTTGCCCCTTTCATTTGGTGCTTTTATTTACTTAAAGGATATTTTTTTTTCTAAGGCAGCTTGGGGGGGAGAAAAGCAAAATAAAAAAGCCCCAGGCTGTGGTGTAACCACCACAGGCAGATGTTGTCATGGCTACTAAACAAGAAACCTGATTTCTAAAATGAGGGAAAACAGATGAATGTGAAAGAAAAGAGGGGGGAAAAGCGAGAGGCGATCTCAGAATATTAACTCTGATGTAGAGACAAATATAAACAGACACAGTTAGGAAATTCCATAAGGAATATGACTTGTTTAATATTAATCATAAAGGAAAAGATTATGAGAGCTCCAAGGGGTGCCAAGTGAAACACTCCACACGCATCCACTGATGAGATGAGAGTCCTCGTGCTGCTTTCCCTGGGCTGTTGGTGCCCTTGGACACCTCTGGTGGAGATGTCCTGCTTGGAAAGTCCTTCTGGGATGTTCTTGGTGGTTCTGCTGCTTCTCCTGGTGCTTTTCCTCCCTTGCAGTTGTGGCACAGTGACTGTCTGAGTGCAGCCCTCCTGCTGGCCCTGACAGCCAAAATAATGGGGGGTTTCATTTCAGATCTCAGTGAGTTGGGCATTGTTGTGTTTGGGGTGTGGAGGGACTTCCGTGACGGGGTTGGGTCAGGACTGGATCTTGATTTTCTTAAATCACAACTGAACTCTGATTTAAGAAACATTAAGGTCTTGCAAAGCTGAGTTTGCTGCAGAGCAGTGGCTGGGACATCCCCTGAGGTGGGCATGTCCCCAGAGGTGCTGTGTCACCCTTCTTGTCCCTCTCCTGCCATCCAAGTCTGGAAAGCGCCTGGAGATCCTGAAAGCAAAGCAGTGGACAAGCCCCAGATGTTCCCAGTTCCACCACAAACAGTGATGAGCTCACAGACCATTCCTCATCTGGGGTCTCCCACCAGGACAGTTCCCAAGGCCCATTCCCAGACGCTTTGGCACGTCGGGCTGTCGCCACTCGTGTTCTCTGGTGACAGTGCCCTGCTGTGGCCCGGGGGCACCCTGAGCAGCAGCAGCAGGGCCACCACAAGACGCCAGAAAGGAGCAGCTCCAACCACAACCGCCGGGGAGGGAGCGCTGGGAAATACCTCCGTGGGATCCCAGCTGGAAAATCCTGGGCACAGCTGGAATTTGCTGCCCTGGCTGAGCCAGTGTCACGCAGGGATTTCGGGCCCTGGGACATTGATGCCTTGTGGCACATGCTGTGCTCCAGAGGGTGATTCTGGAGCTGCTCACAGCCCACGCTGGCCCAGCCTCTGGCTTTGGCACTCGCTTGGAAGTTCTTTGGTTTCCAGGAACCTTCAGGGCTCCTTCTCACTGTCACAAGAAATTAAGCTGCAAAGCCACACAGAAACTCTCTGAAGTCCCGAGCCTGAAGGTCCAGGATGTGGATGCCCAGCCAGGGCAGGACCTTCCAGAGTCTCCTGGCAGAACCCATGGCAGCCGCTGCCTGGTCCCACCTCTCCAGGTGCCTTTCCTGGCACCCCGTGCCCAGAAGCCCCTTTGCCAAAGCTCCAGTGGTGCAGAAAAGCTGCAGCAGCGAAGATTTCTGCATATTTTCCCAACTCTCCCTCCATTTTTTCCCCATTCTCTGTATCTTTTCCCAGCTCCCTCCATTTCTTTCCCTAGTTCTGTGCATTTTTTCCCAACTCCCTGCATTCCCCCCCAGTTCTCTCCATCTTTTCCCATCTCCCTGCATTTTCCCCCTGAGGTTCACTGCATCTTTTCCTGGTTCCCTTCATCTTTCCCCAGCTCTCTGTATCTCTCCCCAACTCCACACTTTTTTTTTCCTCAGTTCTCTGCATTTTTTCCCCGGTTCTTTGCCTCTTTCCCCAGGTCCCTGCACTGTTTTCTCCCAGCTCCCTGGTGTTTTCTCCCAGCTCTGTGCTGACACGAAGCCATCTGGGATCATCCAGGTCCCTCCTCCTTCTCCTGTCCCCTCTGTCCCAACAGCCCTGGCTGTCACCAGGCTCAGAGCAGCTCATGATCCTCTTTGCTGGATTTGCTCTTGGAATCACAGATCGAGGCAATGCTGCAGTTCTGCTCCTTCCCTCTGCTGACAGCCCTAATTGGGGGTGAATTATGAGTAACTTTTCCAGAGGAGCCCTCGGGTTTTGTTGGGTAAGTCACACTCTCCTTGTGGAGAGGAGGAACTTCCTCAGTTGTGCTTCATCCTCTGCTGCACGTCCCTTGGAGCTGCAAAACCTCAAGCCCTGCGCAGCTTTATTTTTGTTGCTGTTTTTCCAGGAGAATCTCATCCTGATCACAGCACAGCCCCACTGGGATTTTGGTGCAGCAAGGCTGTGGTGACAGCTCTGGAATATTCCACTCCCTGTCCGTGTATTTTCACTCCTTTTCCGAGGTTCATCTCACATGGAAGTGATCAGGGCAGGAGCAGGGATCTCCTCCCAGCTGTGACCTTGCAAGTGGGTGGCATTTTCTGCTTCCTCTCAGCATCCTCTGGGATGGGCCATTCCTGTGATCCCGTCCCAGGCCAAATTTGGGCTGGGAAAAGGAGGATGGGACTCCCAGGAAATCCCCACTGCTCTCATCTCTTCATGGCTGAGCCCTTCAAAGCTCCGAGTAGGACTCAGGCTCCTCAGGCAGCTTTGAAACCCTGATTTTCCCTGTGTGCAGCCTGTTGGAGAAATGGCTCTGCATTTATTATATTCCATTTATCCCTTTGGAGCACCTTGACTGTTTTCCTCTGCAAAGCAAAATGCTTTGGCTTCTTTTTGCCAGACAGAATCCATCCGTTGATGTATTGGAGGTTTATTTCAGATTTCTGCTGGCAAATAAATGGATAGACAATAAAATCAAAGCCCTCCAAGGAGGCTGGAGCAAAGAGCTTCCCAGTCCTGCGGGTTCCACGTGACCTTGCCTGGCTCCATCCTCCATCCCATGTGGAATGAACTGCTCAGGGAGGGAAAGAATTGAAAAAAAATCTTTTTTTTCCTGTCATTTCATGATTTACACCTCCCTCCCATTGTAACCTGAATTACAGGCAGGGCTGAAAAGAAACTGCCACAGATGGCAGCATAAAAATGGGATTTTTAACACGTTTGGTGTTTTGTTAAGCGTATCTGGTTTTGCCCAACATCCATTTCACTTGCTGTTTATTGAGTCCCCACGGCTCTGAGAGGTCAGGGATTGCTGAGATGCCGTTTGGGGTGGAAGGAAAAGGCCTTTTTTCCTCCTTTTTCTTCCTTTGACCTTGGAAAATTTAAGGTTTAAACAAAGGCTTGATGTCCAGTGGTTGGGCATTTTGTATTTGAATGTGTCAGGGTGTTACATCCAGGAGTTGGATTTATGACCCTGGAATGGGTTGGGTTGGAAGGGACATTAAAGCTCATCCAGTGCCACCCCTGCCCTGGGCAGGGACACCTCCCACTGTCCCAGGCTGCTCCAGCCTGCCCTTGGACACTCCAGGGATGTTCAGCCACAGCTTCTCTGTACCAGAACCTCCCCGAAAGTTTCAGGACCCTTCTGGTCCCTTCCAGCTCAGGAGATTCCGTGATTCTGTGGTACTTTTATCCCAATTTGAACCCGTTTCCCAGAGGGAAGGATTTGGGGGAGGTGCTGCAGTGAGGAGCTGCCAAGGTTCACGAATTGTTCTGCACTTCCCTCACGTTTCTCCCCTTTTTCTTGATGAAATGTAGCGTTTCTGTAACATTTTTACATCCAGAACTTTATTTTTTTTTTAATCCCTGAGGCTTTGGCAGCTTTGCTTTATTAAAATCGAGTGGATCCAACCCCTAACTCAGGCACTGGCTGAGTTTTCCTCGGTGTCTCTTCCCCCACAAGTGTTTTCCATTTCTCCTGAGCTGCAGGAGCCCGTGGATGAGGGATCAGCTCCCTGAGTTCCCTCCAGGGTTGGTGTGCTGGCAAAATCCATCCTGGAGCTGGAAATCCCCCCAGCCTTGGCTTTGGGTGCCAGGGGGGAGCCAACCCAAGTGAAACATTTTGCTGCAGGTGTTGCTGAGGGCTTAAAGTTCCCAAAGTGATGGATCTGAACGAGGCAAGGCCGGAGCTGCAGGAGGATCTGAACCAGAGAAGTCATCAGTGTTTCCCAGGCTGGTGTCAGGAAATCAGAGGTGACATCCTTTGCTTTGCCCTCGTTTTTTTTGGTCGTGGCTTTTCCTTTCAGCTTGGGAAGGCAAAGATGGGTTTGAGTCTGTGTTGGGCTTGAACTGCCAGGGAATTTGGGGAGTAGAACCCTAGCCCTGGTTTTTTACATGTCTCCACAATTGGTCAAGCCAAAATCTTGGCTTTGAGTTGGTTTGAAAGGAATTTGTAGCACAGATCCCATTTCCATGTGCCAGGATGGAGGTCCTCAGCCTTCCCATTTACATTTATTCCAAATAATCTTCTTTACCCTGTTCTCTCTCTTCAGTACCAGTTTAATCCAAATTTTTTAATCCAAATTTTACCACGACCTGGACGGACTAGGGAAGATGTTTGCCACCTGAATAGATTTTTCTTGATGTGTTCTCTTTTTTTATTACCAAAATTGGAGTTTGTTCTTGTTCTGACAGTTGTTAAATACATCTAAACATTGCAGAAAAGTGAATTTCACAGGAGCAGTGACTGGATGGGGAAAGGGAATGGAGGTATTTTGGCCAGAAGTATTTTAGCATTCCTTCAATCAAGGGTTATAAACAGTTCCATGTGACTTCAGGCTGATCCAGGATTTGAGAGCAGGGTTTAATTCACATCATTTCTCGCAGAGGGAGTTTTGAACCCACATGTCTCTCCGTGAAGAAATGCCCTAACTAGTAGAGAAAAGGATATTCTGGAAGCTTTCACTTGCTGCTCTTGATACTGTTCTGATTTATTATTGATCATCCACTAATCATCCAGCGTTTTTCCCAGGGACGTTCTGTGCTTTGCTGTGTAACTGAGGGGTGAGTTATTGATTGATGCCCATTGACAGCCCATTCCACGTTACAATTAAACCAGCAGAGACCTCACATGAGGATAATTTGTACTGGATCCCTCTTTCCCTGTGTGTTGGGATCAGGGGATAATCCTTGTTCTGCACCAATTGAAAACGGTGTTTGTGGTTTGACCAACCCAAGAGTCAAAGCTCTGGTTGGTCCTTGTGGTGTCTGGGTCCTGCCAGAGGTGGTGGGAAGAAGCCTGAGGAGCTGCAGGCCGGGAATCCTGGGAATCCTGGGAATCCTGCTGGAGAAAAACCTTTGGGGACAGCCCAAGGACAGCCTGGGGTGACATTCCCCATCCAACGGGGCCGTCCTGGCACCACTGGACCAAGTGACCTTCTCCTTGGGGTTTTGGTTTGGATATCAGGGAGCAATTCCTTTATGGAAAGAGTTGTCCAGCCCTGGCACAGGGAGGGATTTAACCACGTGTGGATGTGGCACTTGGGAACACTGCTCAGTGGTGGGGGCACAGTTGGACTCTGTGATCTCAGAGGCCTTTTCCAGCCTTAATGGTTCCATGATTCTCTCATTACAAATCACAGCCACCCTGGAGGAGGGGTTGGAGGGACAACCCACCGTGGATTTTCCTCAGGGATGGTCTCTGCACCCCCCAGCACCACAGGGATATTTGTCTGCCTCCCTTTCCTGAGGCACATCCAGGGACATTTGTCTGCATCCCTTTCCAGAGGCACATCCAGCAGAGACTCCTGGAACTGTTCAGCATTTTGACGGTTTTATAACCTTAAATTTGCACCTTATGGAAAACCATGACAGTTCACGATTAATTGCCCTGCTGGAATTTTTCTTATGATGTCTTAATGTCTGAGGATGGAGCAGAGCTCAGGAGAGAGGAGAAATAAAAACCTGCAGGAAAATGTTCCCAGATTAACTTGGTGAGAACTGCCCAGTGCCCTCCAAAAGATGCAGTTTTATTTAGGTTCATTTTTTTGAGCTGTAATGCTTGTTTTGGGGTGTCCAGCTCAAATTTGAAATTGGTTTGAAAGGAAGCTGGGGAAAGAAAAGTTCATGGGTGCATTCCTCACTTTTCAGTAAGGAAGTTGCTTTTGATATTATAAACAAACTATTAACCAAAACAGGCTGAATTTAACCAAAACTCCGCTGCTGTTGTACTTTGGGAAGACCTTAAAAGTTGTGTTACCAAGGTAAAAAAGAAATTCCATCATTTTTCAGAGTCAGATTAATGCTTTCAGCTGATTTGCCATTGATTTGCCTTGTCTTGCCCCATCCCTGGAAGGGTCCAAGGTCAGGTTGGATGAGGCTTGGAGCGACCTGGGATGGTGGAAGGTGTCCCACCAAGGAATGGTCTCCAAGCCCCTGGATGGGAGAAGGACTCCCGGAAAGGTGCTCAGAGCAAATTCTGACTGAGGCAAATCCTTTCCGACCTGCTCTCCCCGTGGAGGAGGAGGATGGAGGGCAGAGCGTGACAACCCCCCGGAACACGTGGCGTGGGGCTCCTTCCAACATTCCCATCTGGAGATACCACTGGAGCAGGGCCCTTCTGCTGGACTTCAGCTTTACCTCGGCCATAAAAGCCTTTTTAATGAGTGGGATGGAGCTGGTTAGCAAAACCCTCGGACCATTAATGGATGTAGAAATGTTTTAACGTGCTGTGGGGCTTTATTGATGGAATGAGCTCATCGAAGGAGCGCTGCTCGCGCGCCGGCTGAGGAAACCCAGGCGTGTTCTGAGGGAACAATGTGCTGCTTTTCCACTCTGCTCTTCTCCTCTGGATGGATTCTGAGGCACTTTGCAAAGAGCACACGTGGGGCTCTGCGCTGGTGCTGGGATATCACCTTTCCTTGGCGTGTGCTGGAGGGAGCACGTGCCCCCTGCTTGTAACAGCCTGACTTGGACTTGGGAAAAACTCTTCCCTGTGAGAGTGGAGTGGCCCTGACACAGGTTGCCCAGAGAAGATGGGGGTGCCCCATCCCTGGAAGTGTTGGGTGGGACTTGGAGCAACCTGGGATAGTGGAAAATGTCCCTGCCCACGTCAGGGAGTGGGACAAGATGAGCTTTAAGTTCCCTTCCAACCCTGGCTGTTCCATGATTCTCTGATTTTTGGGTTGAGATCTTTTCCATCCTGCTTCTCTCGGCTTCGTAGAAAATTCTGTGGTCTCTTTATGACCATGAATAATCAGGAACTTGGTTTCACATCCTGTTTCAAAGTCTACTCAAGGCCTCATAATTACATGCCAATAGAGTTTTCTTGGGACTAAATTGGGGCCAGATCCCCGTCTCCTGCTGGTTGTTCACCCCAGTGGAGTTGCCTTTTCCTGCTCCATCTCCTCCTGATGGCCATGGTGGGTGTGGTGGTGACTTGCCAAGGCTTCTGCCAAGGTCAGGGTTTGGGTTGGCAGCAGGATTTGGTTGTGGGTTATCCCTGGGTGAGCTCAAAAGCTGAGGGTCTGTGTCTCATTTTCCACCTTCCCTTCATGTGCTGGTGAGTTCTCCATGGAAAAACTCTCTGTCCCATCCTTAGAGGACTCTCAGGCTGGTCTTGAGAAAGACTCTGCCTCCCTGCCCTTGAGCAGCACCTCATGGAATCATTGGGAAAAGGCCACCCCTGACCCGTGACCCCGGGTGCCACATCCACTCACCACAACAACTTGGGATAGATGATAAAAGAAACTGAGTTTAACTCTTTGGGCGTTGGGTTGTCTCTCATCTCAGTATCCCAAACCCAATCATGGGTATTTTGGAAGGGACAACCCCCACACTGAGACATCGTCTGTCCATCCTTCTTCTGACCTCTCACCGCTGGAATCGCAGAATTATTGGGGTTGGAAAAGTCCTCCCAGACCATCAAGTCCATTTAATGGCAACGTCTTTGCCCATGCTGGTGATAACTTTGGGGAAAAACAATGTGTTTTTCTAGGAAGAGTTTAACTCACTACAACACCGAGAGTTGACTCAGGGCAAGGAGGACTGGATGGGTTTGAGGTGTCCTCCAGCCTCCTGGTCGTGTTTTATCTCTTTAAATGAATGAAAGTCCTTGCAGACACCCAAATGTTGGCTTTTTTTTTTTTTTTCTCCCTAAGGTTTAATCCCAGCAGGCCCCAGTGCTGTGTGGGGACTTTGTCCCTGTGCTCAGACAGAGCTCCAGGCCCTTGACCCGACCGTGTTTAAGAGTTTACAGCCTGTTGTTGTTGCTCCTCCTGGACAAATATCCCGTCTGTGACATGGAATATGAGCTTCTTCTGCCTACTGGATGTTTGTAACAATCTGTGATTTCAAAGAAAACAAACCCAACCCTCAGCCAAACAAAGGAGCCCAACCTGTAAAAAAGTTACGGGTGTCGGTGCCCGTTTTCTGACAGAGGGGTTTGGTAACAGAGCAGGGGACAGAAATGTGAGGAATAATTGTTTTTGGGCCTAGAACCAGGAAAACTACTTTTCCAAATTAATCCAGCGAGAGCCATGAATCCACAGTATTTCATATCACACTTCATAAAACTCCAGTCATAATCCATAAAAGTGACATTATTAGATTAAAAACCTCAGTTCCTCCTAGAAGGAGCTTGCTCATTAGACATGCTGGAGTTTTATAACCTCAAAGTTCCTACCCAATTACCATGATTAATACTGTGCTTTAATAAAAAATTTCTCCAAATCACCACGGGGGTTGATCCCATCTGTTTGTTATAATTGTGCATTTCAGGATTGTCCAGCAAGGGAGAGACACTGGAAACACAGATCAGGAGCAAGGTGGGGAGGGCAGCAGAGATCCCAAGGATGGAGATATGGAGATACTTGGGTAGGGGCATGGTAGAGCCAGGCTGGAATTGAATTGGATTGGAATCCTTCTTCATCCAGCCACTGGGAAAGGTGCAGTAATGTTCTCTAGGAACTGCCAGACCAGCTCCTGGAGGGCTTTGGTGTCCTTGTCCCCACGTGTGGGTGCAGCACCTGCTCACCTTCCCTGGCCGTGGGTGAAGTTGGGTGCCTCATCCCCCAGGAGCTCCCACCCTTCAGCTCCTAGTTCAGGAGGTAGGCACAGGGAGATCAGGGCTCTGCCCTGAGGAATTAATCCCAAATTAAATGTCCCAGCGTGACTCTGCCTTGCCAGGAGGAGCAGGACACGGAAGCTCAGGAGGTTTGACCCAGAAAAGGAAGGATTTGGGTAAATACGTGCTGCCTGCCAAGGCCAACGCAGGTTTGGATGGCGAAGGATCCCTTAATCCTGGGAGAAGCTGCATCCACAGGGTCAGCACTGAGGGAGACACGGGATGTTCAGCTACACCCTGACCCTGGCACAGGGTGCCCAGAGAAGCTGTGGCTGCCCCAGCCCTGGGAGTGTCCAAGGCCAGGTTGGAGCAACTTGGGATTGTGGAAGGTGTCCCTGCCCATGGAACTGAGTGAGCTTTAAGGCCTCTTCCAACCCAAACCATGGCATGATGTTGGTGATGATGAAATAACATAAACCTCCTGCAGGTTTTAACTGGGTTAAAAAATCCTGTTTTCCTATTAATTGTCTTAGAAGCAGGAGTTCCTTTGAGGTTTGTCTTTGCAAAGCCAAGGGGGTCCGTGCTGCTCATCCCCCCTTGGGAAGGGGGCACCATTAACCCCTGTCTGCATCCAGGTTTTGGGCAGGAGCTACAGGAGCTGGAGTTGCAGAGTAACTGGAATTAAAAACGTGTCAGGTTCGTGATTCCACCCACAGAGCAGAAAATGCCAAACTCGTATTATTTTTGCATCCCCTGATTTTTCAGGGCTGCTGGAAATCAGATCTCTTGCTTCTGACTTCCAAGCAATAAAGAGGTGAATCACTACTGAAAACAGCCTCCCGTGGACCACCCAGCTCCTGCAAAGCTGGAAAACACAAGTGGCAAAGTGCTGAACCCTTCTCTTCCTGTGATTGCACGAGGCAAAGCGGCAGAGAAGGATCAGAGTTCCCTAACGAGGCAGCCAAGTGAGAAGTGTGTTAATGAATACAAGCTGATTAATATGCACGGAGCTTAATCACATTTGGGTGAGAGGGGGAGCCCCAAACCTCGGGTGAAACGTGTTCTCTTCAAGGACCCAACATGTGTGTGCAATTCAGATTTAAATAGTTTTTTCCCCCCCTCATAATTCTGGATAATCACCCAACTCGGTGTAAATTGTTTTTTTTTTTTTTGCTAGTTGGGATTTTTGTGCCTTACTGGGGTTGGTGAGATCTTTCATTCCTGTCGAATTCTGGGGCTTTCTGAAGAGCCCTGCTGGGCTCTTAAAAACTGTGCCTTGCAAATCACCGTATCGAGAAACATGGAACCAATCATATAAAACACGGAATGACATGGCTTTAACATTTATTTGTTGTTGTTTTTAATGAGGAGACACAGATTTTTTTATTTTTTTTTTTAACAGAACTCTGGCTGAAAGTCCTCAGAGCAGGATTGCCCATGTGCTGGGGAGTTGGACCAGATGATCCTGTGGGTCCCTTCCAGCTCGGAATGACCTGTGTTACCGGTGTCTGTCCTGTTGGCATTTACAATTAAACACCTTCTGGTGCCTTCTTTCCATTTCAGGTGCTTCTGATCATAAGTGGGAACCTGAGTTTCCTGAACTGGCTGACCATGGTGCCCAGTATCTCCTGCTTTGACGATGCCAGCCTGGCCTTCCTGTTCAGCTCCCGGCGCGGCGCCGTGAGGGAACGGGCGGCGCGGATGCGGCCCCCAGAGGGAGAGAAGCTTCCCCTGGGTGAGTTATTCCCAGAGAGGGGAAATGTGGGCAGGGGGGTGTTTGGTGTGCTTGGCTCCAAAGCTTTCATGGCTCTTGGAGCAAAGCTGGGTGGGCAGGGAGGGGCCTGGGTGGGGGGGAAGGTGCTGGGGGGGATGTGAAGCTGGTGGTTGGTTCCTAAGGGTCTGTGGGGGCAGATTCCCATGGAGACATTGCCAGGGGGAAATTGCCATGGGGACATTGCCAGGGGCAGATTCCCACCGGGACATTGCCAGGGGCAGATTCCCATGGGGACATTGCCAGGGGGATATTGCCATGGGAACATTGCTCCTAGGACACAAGGACAGCAAGTCCAGGCAGCTGCAGCTCTTGAAGGGCAGTGCTGCTTGTTCTCACCCCTGGGAGGGTCAGACTCCAGCCCAAAACAAGCAGCGTGGAGTTGCATGGTTTATCTTGTGATTATTATTTTTTATCTTCTTTTTTTAAATTTTGACTATTTGAAGTCAAGGATGAAACACCCAGAGTGGTGTGAGGTGAGGTTTGATGTTGGGTGCAGAAGCAGCCATGTCCTTCCTCTCTTGCTCTTTCCTCCACGTGGTGAAGAGACAATTCCAGGGAGACTTTAGAGCTCCTTTCAGTCCCTAAAGGACCTCCAAGAGGGACTTGGGATAAGGGCCTGGAGTGACAGGACAAGGGGGAATGGCTTCCCACTGCCAGAGGGCAGGAATAGATGGAATATTGGGAAGGAATTCTTGGCTGGGAGGGTGGGCAGGCCCTGGCACAGGGTGCCCAGAGAAGCTGTGGCTGCCCCATCCCTGGAAGTGTCTAAGGCCGGGTTGGAGCAGCACCATCCATCCATCCATCCAGCTGCTGGTGGCCACCACTGGTGACATGGGCACTGTCACAGCAGGGAGTGAGTTCCCCAGAGCAGGGAGGAGGTGACCTCATGTTTGTACCATGAATATGGAAAAGCAAATGCAAGGGGGTTTGTAAGTGGAAAAAGGGGTCAATGAGGCTGATGGTCCCTTCCAAAGGCACTTTTCAAAGTTTCCCTGTTCCAGAAGAAGCAGCACTGGGATGTTTTTCGTGGTGCTGTGTAGCAGATGTAGAGTTGTGTTTGTAGCATTTTTCTAAACCGCATATAAGCAACAAATTGCCTTTAATATCAACAACAATCCCAGATGCTCATTTTTAAATCTACTGAACATCTGTCAAAAGAATGAAAAATGTCAACAAGACCCAACATCTGTCTCTAGTCCTTTCTCATCTACCAAGTAGCAGCTTATTAACCCAAAATGGTAGTTCCAGCAAGTAATGCAGCTTCATTAAACTTTCTGTGCCTCTTGTCTTGCATGTTCTGCTGGAATGAATCTTGAACAGCTTTTTCCCTCCCACGCCTTTGCTTTAGAGGCTGTGGGGGCCTGGAGCTTTCCCACCAACTCCATCTATCCCTCCAGTCCCAAACAACACTCAGGTTGCACCTTCCTTTTGAGAGGAAGGTTCTTGTGAGTCCCCGTGAGGGGGAGGAAGATCCTGGGTTTGAGATCTCGCTCCTTTTTTTGTGATGTTCTCCAGAAAACCTGCCTGAGCCAGGGTGTCCAAGCAAGGAGAACCAACCATCCATCCATCCATCCATCCATCCATCCATCCATCCATCCATCCATCCATCCCACTGCCCTGGAGGGTAGATGTGTCCCTGTTCAAAGGGGGGAATCCATGAGGGTGGGATATCTGTAGCATTTGGGGAATTTGGGTTTCTGTGAGGTTTTTTCCTGAGAAAAAGCTGTTGAGTTCTGTGCCAAGAGGCCTAGAGGAGGCCTCACCCCGCGGTCACCCCTGGTCCGAGCATGGCCGAGGAGCCAGAGGGGCACTCTGTGTCTGTACCTGCTCTTTAATTACAGGCTGAGAAGTTCAGCCCATCTGAAGTAGGAAAAAATTCCCTGACAGACTCATCCACAGCGGCACAGGGAGCGAGGGAAGGCATCTCCTTCCCAATTCAAATGATTCTCCAGAAATGTTCTCAGACTAAACAATTATTAAGAGCTTCTGAGAGAGGTTCAAATAAACATCCCTCTCCTGCAGAGATAAGGGGAAAGCTCCACGCAAGTGCTTTGAATCTGATCCTTTGGCTGTTAATGTTAAATAAATGGAAAAAGGCCATGAGGGAAGGAGCCCCTGGGGGGTCACCTCTGCTTATTTGTGTGGTTGTGGCGGTGTCTGCCCG
The DNA here is from genome assembly GCA_013390025.1 of Pitta sordida. NCBI lineage: Eukaryota > Metazoa > Chordata > Aves > Passeriformes > Pittidae > Pitta > Pitta sordida. Next base: position 63,490 of record WEKX01007097.1, read on the forward strand.
GCCTGGGATCCTGTGCTGCTCCTGAAAACCCCATTCCAAAGCACTGGCAAAGCGACACACGTCTCATCCAGAAACGATGAGGAACAGGGACTTTGGAGAAAGAAAATGGGATGGTGAGAGCCTGGGGCAGCAGGAGGAGGCAGGAATGGGGCCCTGGAGCTGGAGGAACTCCCCACACGGCCCCCAGAGCAGGGGAGGGATTTTGAGCAAGGTGCAGGTGCCAGCTGTGGGTTTTCCCCTGTATGAAGGCAATGATTAATGTCGCATTTTAGACATTTTTCCTTTTAGCCCTTTCTCAGACTGTTTAGACAAAGGCAGATCTGGGGAGCGATAGCTGGTGGCCCTGGGCAAGGTCAGGGGTTTGTTGGCAGCTGGGCTGGCACTGGGGGGGTGGAAGGGGTGTCCCACAGGGACTGGGGGGAGCAGAGCCCTTCACCAGGAATAAAACCCCCCTCCTCTGCTCTGGTTCTGTGCCCCTCCCAGGCTGCTACATCCGCAGAGTGCTGAACATCTCCTTTGGCCTCCTGATTGCCTATCTCAGCATTCCTGTCGTCCTGAACCTGCTCAACTCCAGACAAGTCATGAACACCTCCTTCCACCCCCTCAGAATTGTCAACACCTACGGAGCTTTCGGGAGGTACGTGTGCTTTAATGGCACTTCCTACAGCTCTGCTCCTTTCTCCAGGATATTCTGAAGCCACACGTTCTGTGTGCCTTGAGTCTGAGCAGGAATCCTGCCAGTAGACTTGGAATATCTGTTGGTGAGAGAGATGGATAAAGGAGCAGGTTTCTTCCCCACTGAAATACAATTCGTGGATTATCTGGTTAGGAGAAAGAAGGAGGAAAGGAGGAGGTGTTTTTCCCACTAAGCTACAGTCTATGGATTATCTGTTCATGAGAAGGAGGAAGAAAAGGAGCAGGTTTCTCTCCCACTGAATTACAATTTATTTTCTTTGAGCTGCTCTTAATTAGCTCATTCTACTGATGGAAATGGAATAGCAGGATGAAAAACTCCATAAGAGAGTTCATCCAGTGGATATTCACCTTTATTTATGGGGAACTTGTCCTCCCCTGTGCATGTTTGCTCTCTCTCGTGTCAATATTCCCAGCAGTTCTTGGGTAGCAGATTTTGGGCCAACACAGGGAAGTGATTTTTCCAACGAATGACTTGGGGAATTCACTGTTACAGGAAACTGTGGAGACAAAAGTATAAATGGCCTCAAAAAAGAAGGACCTCTGGCTTTGCCACCTCCTCGTGGTGCCCATGGGATATTCCCAGAGGTCTGAGAGGAGGGATGGGATGGGCAGTTCTTGGTTGTTGGGCTCTGGACAAAGTCCCAGAGGAAAAGCCAACAGTAAATCAATATATTTTACAGGAGGTGAAGCAGTTTGGCTGTCAACGGTCTGGCCAAGTGGGTGGGAAGGGGAGGAGCAAGTCTCATCAGGAGCACTGGAGATGCAGAGGGCACATCCAATCAGTAGGATGTTCTCCCTGATTTTCCAAATAGCAGAAATTTCTGTGGAAAGAAAAAAGCAAAAAGAAATTATTAAAAATACCAACGGGACCTGGTGAAAAAGCCAACATTTCTCCTCTTCTTTTTTTTTGAGGGAGGGAGAAATAAGCCCTGAAGCCCTTTGAAGGCTGGAGTGAGGAAGCTCCAGGCAATTGTTTTCTTTGGGTTGTTGTTCTTTTTCATCTTCAGGGTTTGGTTTCTTTTTCAACAGTTACCAGGACCTGAAGAGCATGTGCTGAAATGCTGCTGTAATATGTTTGTAATTCCAGCCTGTGTAAACCAATAAAAAGAGGATTGCAGCTTATAACGAACACACGATTATGTGAAACTTGACATATTTTGAATCACACAGTAGGAACACACTTTTATTAGTAATTTGGTGTCCCTGATTTACAGTGTGTTTCTAACCATTGGGCAGCTGGCCACGGCTCATAACTCAGCCCAGTGTATAATATGGGACTTGGCTGGAGAATCCAGAGATCTATTAAATGTAGGTAGCAATTATAAGCTGAGACACACAGGATTCCTTGGGTTGGGAGCATCTGTCCCTGGAAGCCATCGGGGGAGAAGGTGGAGGCTGTGTGTTCCCAAACTTTGGGTTTCTTGGGTTGGAGGAGGGAGGGACTGAAGTAGTAAAAAACCTGAGGTGTGTTGGGAGCTGGATAAGTTGGATGGGCAGATTTCCTTAGTTCTGAGTTCCTCATGGACAGCAGCATTTTGGGGCAGGGGAGCGTCGCTGGCAGGTCAGGGAGGACCTGCTGAGGGTGTTGTCATGGGGACTCTTGCGTGGCCTGGAGTTTGTCATTGCCACTGCTCTGCCACAGAGGGGACACAAAAAACCTGTCTCTGGTGCAGAAATGCATCCATTTCTATAGGAATCATCTTTATGGACCACAGTCCTTCCTTGGACTGGCCCAGCTGCAGGTGATGAGGGAAGGATGTGGGATTGGAAGCTCTCCCTGTTCTGTTTAACTTGGCCCATCAGGATCCAGCTGTACCACCAGGCCAGTGACTCGTGTTCCACATTGGCTGTCAGGAACCAGCATTTTTAGTGCAGATACTGGGGAGAAATCCTTCCCTGAGAGGGTGTCAGGCCCTGGCACAGGGTGCCCAGAGAAGCTGTGGCTGAACATCCCTGGGAGTGTCCAAGGCCAGGTTGGAGCAGCCTGGGACAGTGGGAGGTGTCCCTGCCCATGGAATTGGATGAGCTTTAAGGTCTCGGGCACGAGGAGGGGGTGAATGGTTGAATGATTTTACATGACTTGAGATGGGTAACACGCTCATGTTGTATCCCACAGCATCACCAAGGAGAGGACAGAGGTCATCCTTCAGGGAACATCCAGCCTGGATCCCAACGACCCCAGTGCTGTGTGGGAGGAGTTTGAGTTCAAGTGCAAGCCTGGGGACCTGAAGAGGAGGCCGTGCTTCATCTCCCCCTACCACTATCGCCTGGACTGGCTCATGTGGTTCGCTGCCTTCCAGGTACGTGCTCGGAGACTTGGGTCTTCCTTGACCGGGAAAAGGAATTTCTGTGGATTTACTGGATGCTGGGATCGCAGGGGAATGTTGGAAGCCTTGGCCAAGTTAGTCATATTCCAAAAGGATGGTGGTGTGATGAAACTCTTGGCAGTTTTCTGTGAGGTTTTTTTAATTGTTTCTCAGCAAGAAGAGGAATCCCTGTTGGCGCACCAGCTCCTGCTGTCCACCTGCCCTCATATGGATCCCTCAAAATGTGGGAGCAGTAAACAGGTGACAGCCATAAAGGGAATAAGAGAGGAGAAACTTGTAATGTTAATCCTTGTGTATCTTTGAGCTTATCTTGCAAATCTCACCCACGTGATGCGAGAGCCTGGAGTGCCTCTCACAAAACTGCAGCTTGAGTGGCGTGATGCAAACCCACCTCAGATTCTCCTGGGTCCTGCATCCTCTCCTGGAATATCCTCTTCCCTCAGCCCCCTGCTCCTCTGTTTGCTTTCTTTGTGGTATTTTCATGTCGGCGCCGTTGGGATTCCTGGGCAATGACATAAGGCTGGTGCTTTGGCCATGGCTGGATATTTACCCCGCTGGAATTTCATTTAATCTGCATTAGGGATGCTTATCCCTCAGGAAAACCACGGCCAAGGTTCAAACTCCAGCCAGCCGCGGTGCCAGGAAAGGTGCAGAGGGTGGATGGGAGCTGGTGGCTTAAACCAGACCCTTTGGGGAGGACTTGGAGCAGAGGAGGAATCAACTCCTCCAAGCAAAGGTTGTTTTGAGATGAGAGAAACGATGTTTGCGCGGCAGGAATTTCCCAAAGGTCTTGAAATACAAAGGGGTCTCACAGAGGTTTAAAGCTGAAGGAAGGCAGGGCCCAAGTCCTGCTGCTCGGAGGTGAGACCTGGTGCATCCCAGCTCCAGCTCTCCACAGAGCCAGGCCAGGTGTTGGTATGCCCAGGAAGGAGGAGGAAGAGGAAATAACTCAGTCTCTTCACATCTTCATTATCAGTGTTTAATCCTGAGAGGTTCCTCCAAGTGTCTCTGTTCTCCTGGGCATTGGGAGCTGCTGGAGTGTGGCCTCTTGGGGTGTGTCCACAGCAGCTAATTAGCAGCAATTAACGTCAGGTGCATCTGTCAGCCCTGGAGCCCATCCATCACCTCCCACTGTGGCAGCACCATCTGGAAATGGGGCTGTTGCCCCTTCCCAGCTATCCCAGCGTGTCCATCCCACTCTCCCACCCCCCTCCTGCCTCTGGGAACTTCTCTATGGCCTCTCAGTGCACCCTGTGAAGCAGTTTCAGATCCTGCTTAGAACATGTTTTAACAAAGGTGCAAAAAGGAGGGGAAAAAAGCCTTCTGGAAAGCAGGGATGGCTTGTGGAAAGCAGTGGGAAGGTGAGGCACCTGAGCACGGCGGGGAGCGCTGTCAGGTCTGGGGGTTCAGGCATGTAAATACCTGCTTAAGCATGGAAGCAAATCCCATTTGGAATGGCTGAGTGCTGGTCTGAACACTGGGAGCTGTATATTTGCTGCCAGCTGGCCTGGTTTTCCTGCTGCAGCCGGAAAAGTCTCTGTCATTCAGGTGTTGTTTTGACTTGAGTCCCGCAGAGCTGCGGAGAGGATGTGAAACCAGGAGTCAAAAGCCCAGAAAAAGTTTGTGAAGCCAGACAAGTGTTGCAAAACCCGTGTGGTAGTTTACAGAGTCCATAAAACCGAGTTACTCCAGGCTCTGGATTAGGTTTAATTTGTTTTCAGAAGTTCTGGATTGTTTCTCCACCACCACTCGCCGTCTGCCCCGTCCCTCCGAGCCGGCGGCCGCGGGGCTGGTTTCGCAGTTCGTTGGCAGTGGCCAGGTAAGGAGCTGACATATCCAGCTCTGACAGGCTGTGGAAAAGCCAAGGACTTGAGGGAAGGATATTTACCATCCCTTTGTGCTGCTCCTGACAGGTTCCTCTTTGCACCTCATCACCACTTGACATACGACGCCTTCCTGTGCTCGGGCTTTGCTGCGAAACTTTCCACCTTGGCTGTGGCTGTGGGATTCACTTGGAAGCTCTGGAGCACAGGGGGACAGGCCCTGGGCACGAGGAGGGGGTGACCACCAGCACGGCCCCAGGGAGGCCCATGAGGAGCTGTGGTGCTGCTCCACCTCTAAATCACAATTTATTAGTTGCTGCCTCTTAATTACCGTGCCAGCAGTGCCATAATTACATGTAATGTAACGTGGCGTTATTTTTCCAGGAAACAATTTTCCTGATGTTAATTTTATTATCTAAATATAATGTGCCTTTTCACTTGTTTCCTAAATCCCCTCTTTGTTCCCTGTGTCTCGCCGTCCTGAGGGTGCTGCAGCTCTGAACTGACACCCTTCATTTGGTTCTGGCAGGGACATAACCCGGCCACAATCGTGTCTGAGCAGCTTCTTCTCCTCTGCAGAAGGGGAAGAACCCCCAGGAATGTGTGGAAAGCTGAGTGACCCTTTTTAGTTGCTTCTCAGTGCTGCCGTGGCTCCATCCCCCTGCTGAGATCCTGGAGGGCACCGGGGGAAGGGGGAAGCTGGGGCAGCCTCAGCAAAAACAACATGTCCCTCCTCAGGAGCTGATGTTCAGGTGTTTGTTGCTCAGGCTGGTCACTCGGGACCTCCATAAAGCAATTTAAAGCGAGGGCTGAGCCAGTTCAGTGCATTGGTTTAAGAGGAGCTACTGCCCGTGGCAGGGCTTGGAACTGGATGGGCTTTAAGGTCCCTTCCAACCCCAACCATTGTGGGGTACTGGGGGGTTAATTGGAAGGAGTGGCACATTTACAGATGCCACCAGGTTGTGTACCCTGTGGAGAGTCAGAGAATCCCAGAATGGTTTGAGTGGGAAGGGACCTTAATGCAGGGACACCTCCCACTGTCCCAGGCTGCTCCAGCCTGCCCTTGGACCCTCCCAGGGCTGGGGCAGCCACGGCTTCTCTGGGCACCCTGTGCCAGGGCCTGACACCCTCAGAGAAGGCAGGAAATGGATGGAATGTCAGAATCTGATTTAATCTCACAAAATTGGGGTTAAGCATTAGGAATAACTTTCCCCACTTGAGACTTCCCTGTGTTAGTGCAAAGACATCCTGTTTTTACAGGAGCTGGAGACAAATTGTAGGAACTTTCTCTGTCCAGCTACTGATGCCAACCCTCCTGTGATTATTTGACTTCTCCTTGATGGTGGCATTTCAGGAGCAGCCCAATCCTCACAACCCAGCACTGAGCTGGGCTCTGCTGCTGCCACAGAAATGGTTTCTGGCAGGGTGTGGGTGAATTCAGCACCGATGATAAACAACAAACCAGAAAACAAAATAGTGCTCATAGTTTTGGAGCTTCAAGTTGGTCAGTTTTCCTTTTATTTTGCTTTTTTCAAAGCCAGTTGTTTATCATCCCAAGAGTTTATTCTCTCCCAGTGGCAGCAGCGGAAAAGCCTTCAGTGCCCTGAGTAAGGAAAAATCAAAGGAAAGGCTTTTCCCTTCCTTACTGTGGCATGAAGGGTGTTTATTCTGCTCAGGGACTGCATTTGGCCAGCGTGGAGGCACCTCCTTGGTGCTTCCCAAGGAATAACCCCTCAAAAATAACAAAGGATTGCTGCCTTCATATTGATTTCAGAACCCAGGGTCTTGTTGGATCGTCCCTTGAAGCTGCTCCAAAAATCTCTGTATGGAAAAGGCACCGTGGAGCAGCATTTGGGATGTTGCAAGGGCAAGGTGTGTTTTCCAGGTGTCATGTTATTTATAAATAATCTTCAACTGAGAGGAGAGAGAAGCTCCAGCAGCAGGATTGAGGTTCTCCCCTGGCTGGGAGTTGGATTGGACACCTCACATTATCACTGGAGGAGCCAGAGAAAAGTAACCCCATTTAGAGGGAGGACAGATGAATATTTCTGTGAAATCTTTTATTCAAGCCTCTTTTATCTCAGTCTTCCAGGCAGAAGGTGCTGCAGGAAAAAGCTGCAGGGCAGCAGAGTGGAGGAGGAGGTGTTTGCAGTGCAGTAAAACCTCAGCTCGTGCTCGCTGTACCAAGCTCAGCCTTTTACATTTCCTTTCTTCCCCGTTCTACAAACACAGGCCTCAGCTCACTTCCATTTTCCATTGCAGCATTTTGGTTCATGTTCAGCAGGGAAGGATTTGATTTTCTTCTGTTTTAGCCAGGTTTAGTTGTCTCCCTGTAAATAGGAGCCATCCCAAAGGTCCCAGCTCAGGGGAGGCCTCACCTCCAGCAGCACCATTGCCATGGAAATGCCCAGAACCCCAACCCAGCCTGATATCCTATCGTGCCATGGGCTGTATAAATACAGAGCCAGACCTTGGCCATGCAGGGAATGATTATTGTCTGCAGTGGCCATTGTACCTCCCTGTCTAGACTCTGCTCTGGGACAAAGTGACTTTTCTTTCCCGACACGGAGGTGATACGGGAGCTGTGCCAGGTGCGCCGTTTCCCTGGAGAGGTGGGATCTAAGAGCTGGTTCCCAAAGTCTTGCTCTGCTCTCTCATGCAGCCTTTTAGTCCTGCCTCCTTTCTGGGAGCAGCTGCTTTCCCAAGGATTTTCTGGTACCGTGGACTCAGGGATGGCTTTTAGTGAGTGACTGTCCCCACTGAGGTGCTGCACGTTGGGCCACAGCTGTGCAGCTTGTCTCTTTGGGAGAGTAATGCAAAGAAAAGGATGAAATGAGGTAGCAATCCTTCCCTGTGAGGGTGGGCAGGCCCTGGCACAGGGTGCCCAGAGAAGCTGTGGCTGCCCCTGGATCCCTTGGAAGTGTCCAAGGCCAGGTTGGAGCAGCCTGGGACAGTGGGAGGTGTCCCTGCCCATGGTGGGGGGTGGCACTGGATGAGCTTTAGGATCCTTTCCAACCCAACCCATTCTGGGATTCTCTGTGGTTATTGGAGATCATGAGAAGTGATGCAGCCTGATGTAGCTTTGGGCCTTCCACAGTTGGAATGATGACAAATGACAGGGAGGTGGAATGTTGTAATAGCAAAGGTTGCATTAGCTGTGCCCTGTGTCCTCTGGGACATTGGGATTTCTCCTGATAACCCAAAGTCCTTAAACAGTGATGACTGAAGGTGCTTGGCTAAAGAAGTGGAAAGAGCAGTGTGAGTATGGAGTGCCAGCATCGCACGGTGGCTCAGCTGGGACACAAAAACCTCCCCTTTCACCACACCACGGGAAGCATGAACCTTCCCTGTCCCTCCTGACTCTGATGTGAAATCACTCAGGGCTCCCAACCACGTCAGATAACACCACCAGGCTCCTGTGCCAAGATTCCAGCTGTTCCCACATGTGCATCCCAGAGTTGCCTCCTGTGGAGCGCCTGTGCCAGGCCCGAGATTCAATAAAATGCCACTCTAATCCACAGTCCTTTTTCATTAAATGATCAATTAAAGCCAGAGGAAAAGGGCTGCTATTATTGTTATTATTTCAGTTGGGAACATGTTCCCTGTAGTGCCTGGTGTGTTTGATGTGTGATTTTGGGGATGAGGACGTTGCCTTTCCTCTGTTATCTGCAGTTTGGTCACTCCCACGTCTCCTTCTCTCTGGCTCCTCGCTGTTCCCTGACTTAGCAGTGATTTAATTTGAAGTTCTGTCAGGTTATTAAATACTCCTGTACACAAGTTCATGTGTTGAAGGGGAGAACACTGTGTTTCCTGTGCTGGAAAAGTGTCTGAGTGGAGGGGGCAGGTTGGACTTGATGATCCTTGTGGGTCCCTCCCAACTCAGAATATTCTGTGGGATCACAATCCCTCCATCCTGGATCCAGGGACAGAGGAACCGTCACCTTCCCACCCCTGTGGTGTGATGCTTCCCTGGCTGCAGCCCAGCTCTGCTGGACTCTTTTTCCCCTGCCTTTGCCACCATCTCCCTCAGCAGAGTAATGAGTTCTCCAGCGGGGTCGTTAGCGCAGCCCCGCTCCCGCTCCCCCAAACCCTGGGCAGGGGGGTGGGGGCTGGAAACTTCTCACCACAGACTTCGCTGGGGCCAGACATGTTGTAAATTTTACAAGAAAAACACTTTTACAAACCAGAAGTCCAACTCTCGTGTGCATGGAGCTGCTAATTAACAACTTGGAGCCCGTGTGAGACGGGAGCCGAGTCCACCCTCACGGAGCCTCATGGTTGTGAACCAGGCTTGGAAGCTTTGGGGGCCTCCCCCGAGCTGTGGCTCAGGGAAACTGCTGATTCCTCTCTCAGTGCTCCTGGTTCTTCCCAACTTGCACACAGGAATCCTCAAATTCTCCAGCCTCTTAGAGAAATAATGCTTAAAGCCATACAGAGCACTTTAAATGGGGGTGTGCAGGGAGGAGTGGGATGCTCGAGATCTGATTCGGGGTGTCTGATGTCAGCAATTGCTGTCACACCTCTAGGCAGGTCCATGACAGATTCCCCAGGGTGGCAGCCACCCTCCCAAATCCCAGCCTGGGCTGAGCACCTCCGGGATGGTGGAGCGGTGGAGGGACACAGAGTCATCCTGTGGTCACACAGCCAGGCCTTCCTTTGGCAGGGATGGTGCCAACGTTCCCTGCAGCTTTTTGTGAGGTTCGTGTTGAACATCCCACACGATGCCGAGCTCCTGCCTCCAGGGCTCTCCATCCCCACAGCCTCAGTCCCCTGTCGCTGCGTGAGAGCCTCGAGCTGGGGTGGCACAGGGTGGACAGAGGGGTGGCTGTGGGGGTGGCAGAGCACAGCAGTGGCAGCTCATGGTGGGAACATCCCTGGCTCCATCACCCATCCGTGCTGGTGGCGCAGCCGACGGCAGGAGCCGGGCGGGGAGACAGGGAATGGGGAGAATAATCATTTCCTAAATGTTCTTGGCTTAAATAACTGTGGTTTTCCTCTAAAGAGTGATGAGCTCGGGTCAGAACCCTGCGAGGCAGAGCTGCCCTGGATGAGCCTTTCCACCAGCACGTGGAGTTTTCCATCTCCTTTCTCTCCCGTTTCCCGTGGCAACAGAAATAACAAACTTTGCCATTGGAAGAGCTTTGCAGAGTAGCTTTGCCTCGATGTTCTGTGTTAGTCACAGCCCCGCAGGTACAGCTCCCGGGTTTCGCTTTCCCACAGTGTCCCCTACTGCTTGTAGTCCAAATTCCAGCTGGACACGTCGGAAAAGGAGGCAGAAAGAAATCTCGGTGAAGTACAAGGCCTAGAAAATCACTGAGGAGGAGAAGAAAGGCTTTTTGTGGAGCCTCAGGAGGAATCCCTGTGAAGAGCAGGAGTGTGTGGATTCCTGGAGGGAGGGAAATCATGGGATCAGGGAATATCTCGAGTTGGAAGGGATCCCTGAGGATCATTGAGTCCAACTCCCTGCTTCTCTCAGGGAGAGAGTCAAGCTCTGCCACTGAGGGTCCCAGAGCTGCTCCCTGAGGAGGGAATGTGAAGAGGATGGATGACATGGAAGGAAAGAAAGAGGAGACAGGAATCAGGAATAGAGAAGTCACTTTGTTTTGTTTTTTTCCTTGCATAACACAACAGGGGAAAGCAACGTGGTTTAAAATGACAAATGGATTGTCCTTTCAGAATGTGCCATTGCTCTTCCTTGTGGAGTCTGCTGTCAAAACAAATACTTCAAATATTTTGGAGGCAGAATTGGCCAGAACACTCCCAACTGTGGTAGAGATCAGGCAAACCCAGTGAAGCTCTTCCTGCTCCCCACAGTCTCCTTCTGGACCTCAAGTTGTTAGATCCCACGGGATATTTGCTGAAACCTTGGGAAATTCACACCTGATTTGGGTGGCAAAAAAAGACCCCAGAGTCTTTCATGCCAATAAACCAAAGCCCAGCAGTGCCTAATGTTTGTATTTCTTCTTCCTTCCCCAAGACCTACGAGCAGAACGAATGGATAATCCACTTGGCCGGGAAGCTGCTGGCCCAGGAAGAGGAGACCTTGTCCTTGATGGGAACCAACCCCTTTGCCGGCAGAGACCCTCCAAGGTGAGCCTGGAGTTATCCCAGGGGAGCTGGAAGCGCCCGCGCTCCGCGTTGGTCCCGTCTGGGACGTGCTCAGAGGGATTCTGTTCATGGCTGGGTTTGTTTGGTGGAGCCCAGGGTGGGTTGGATGAGGACACCACGGTGATGCCAACACCTTGATGTTGGGACACAGGGACCCTTTGGATGAGCCCATTCCCAAGCAGGTCCGTGAAGGGCTCGGTGTTGCTTCTCTTGGCCAGAACTGGTGAGTTCTGAAGTGGTTTCCTGTTCAGCAGCACATTTTTTTGCTTTGAGAGCTCAGATCAAACCCCACCATTTCTATGGACCTCCTGAGGTGTTTCAGAGACAAAAGAGCCCTGCAGAAATGGTCGGGTTTGTGGCCACTTGTCTTGGAATTGTTTTTGTTTTCAAGGAAGAGGCAAAGCAAACATCGGCCAGGGAAAGGCACAGATGAAAACTCCAGAGTTTTATACAAAAGGAATTTTTTCACAAAAGGGTCTGTTTTGTTGCTGAAGTTATTTTTAGCTGAGAAAACATTTTTTGGGGCATTTTGGATCGACTCAAGTAATATTATGCTCTTGCTAATATTTTCCATTTGAGGCTCTCAGGATGCACTGCAAACAGGGAATGGTTGGACTTGATGATCCCAGGAGTCTTTTCCAACCTAAATGATTCCATGAAGAGGCACTTACCTAAAAAATAGGTATCCTGCTATCTTTCACATCCTCAGTGCTGACAGCAACACCCACATTTTTGTTATAAAACATATTCTTAAATATATAAAAATCGTTAAAAAATCACATTAAACATGCACAAAATATATAAAAACACATTAAAGCATTTTTAAATATGTAACAATCTATTTTGTTATAATTTCCTTTCAGTTGTGAACCAAACCCCTTACATTTGAGGGAACAGCACTAACACCTGGAAGGAAAAGATAATTCAGGGTGGTTGTAGCTCCAACAATTCCCAAAGGCCATCCCTGTGCCCTCACCCAGGAGCCAGAGATGTTGCCAACCATCATTCCCACCAAAGCCCCGGGTGGAAAAAAACCTCTAATTTTCCTACGATATTCGCCCCCCCTGCTCCCTCCACTCTAAAGGGAATTTTGAGACTTAATTATTTTCATTCCCTGCTAGACTAAATAATTAGGGGAAGGGAGTGTTTTCCATAAGAACCTTGCGCCCCGTCCTCCACGGAGTTTGTTCTGTTAATGGAAACTCTACACCTTAAATAGCCAAGGGACTTTCAAAATGAGTTAATGCCTTCGAAATGAAATTTCGGAGCCCCAAGTTTGTAGGTTTCTTTACAACTCAAGAAATTATAGTATTTTTTCAAGTGTGATAAACTTCAAATGAGAAACAGGTGACTGATTAAAAATGAGGGTATTGTTGGGCCCGGCCTGGCTGAGCCCGAGGCTGGACCTGAATCCTGGGGATGTTTAGGGGGAATGTGGATTTACAAAATCTTCTGGTGCAGTGGATAGTTCATAAAAGCTCAGCCCTCATAAATCTGAACGGGAGGCTGAGAAATGAAGAAGTTGTTTAACACGACCTCATGGAAACGGGCTGCAACAATAAAAGAAAACAAAAATCAGCCTTTGCTT
>WEKX01007097.1:85031-140514 GCA_013390025.1 Pitta sordida
CCCCCCCCCCCAGTTGGGGTTAAAATTGAAGCCACAACGGGATCTTGCCACTCAAAATCCCCTTTCCCTGCTTTGTTTGGATTGATGGAAGACCTGGACAAACAAGGAGGGGGCAGATAATTTGGGAAGGCACCTTCTCCGCTCCAGTGATGAGCCTGGAACCCTCCTCCTCATCCTCAACCCCTTCCTTACTGGGAGAACACGTCAGATTTTCTTTTGGATGGGCCAGTCTGAACCTTCTGGAATCCAGGTGCCATCCAGGCTGCTCTGGTGAGGGATCCCAGCACTGGGGGTCAGGGAAGGTTCAGGCAGGACATGAGGAGGAATTTCTCCCTGGAAAGGGTGGTCAGGCCTTGGAAGGGGCTGCCCAGGGAGGTGCCCATCCCTGAAGGTGTCCAAGGAAGGGTTGGATGTGGCACTCAGTGCTCTGGGCTGGCGAATAAGGTGGGAATCAGGCACAGCCTGGACTTGGGGGCCTTTTCCAACCTGAATGATTCAGGAATTCTGGGGATGTGGCCCATGCCTGACCAGTCTGCAGGGACATCTGTGTCCTGGTGCCTTGTCAGTGCCCAGAATCCTCAGTTTGCTCAGGTTTTGGACTTGGGAAGGTTGGGAGGAAGGAGCTGAGCTGTGGAATCATCCCTGTGAGATGTGTCCCAGCGTGATCCTGGACACCGTGTGTGTCCCACCCGATGGCATCAGGGTGTTCCATCCTTCTCTGCCTCCTCATTAGGGGAAGATGGGATATCAGGAAGGAATCCTTCCCTGGGAGGGTGTCAGGCCCTGGCACAGGGTGCCCAGAGAAGCTGTGGCTGCCCCATCCCTGGCAGTGTCCAAGGTTGGATCCACCCGGGATAGTGGAAGGTGTCCTGGGGTGGAATTGGATGGGCTTTAATGTCCCTTCCAACCCAACCCATCCCAGGATTCCCCAGCTGGTGGTCAGGCCAAACCCCAGCCCCCATTTTTCCAGTCCCTGGGATTTTCCCGTGCCCGTCACGTCACCAAAACACCTCATTTTCCCCCGTTTCCCCAGCCCAGGCTGGGATCCAGCTTCCTCCCCAGTAGCAGCTCGGGATAAGATTGCACAAGGCTGAGCTTTATCCCTGTGTGTTCCTGGTGCTGGGACAATTCCCCTAAAAATCGCAGCACCTGCAAGTGGTTACTTAGAATAATAAATAAGTGATAGATGATCAAATCAAGCGTTGGCTTCGCATGAGGTCATCCCTGCACCACCTCATGGGGCTCCCAGGGTTTCCAGGCAGCTTTCCTGCCGCTCCTGGGCTAAACAGCTCTTGTATCAGTCAATAAAAAACTTGTCGAGATTAAAGAATCAATTAGGAATTAGCCAAAGGGGCCAAAGCGTAACCCAAACATGCTGATAAAATCCAGTAGGTGATTATGGCAATGGGTCTTATTTCATTTTACTTTTGAAAGGAATAATTGCTCGTTACAGAGCATGGAATGACCCAGGCTGGATATTTTTCCAGCTTTAGAGAGGAGGAAATTCTGGTGGACTGACAAACGTGGGAACACGCCACAGTTTAGGGTTGGACGGATGGGTTTTGGTCCTTAATTTGAGGAGCATCGTTTCCTGGTTGGACTCGATGATCTTGGAGGTCTTTCCAAAGCCAGGTTGGATGGGGCTCAGAGCAACCTGGGATCCTGGAAGGTGTCCCTGGCCATGGCAGGGGGTGGAATGAGATGAGCTTTAGGGTCCCTTCCAACCCAAACCATTCCAGGATTCTACGGTTTTCCACGACTGGGATGGTGGCAGGATGGGGCAGGGATGCCCCACAGCACCTCTGCTCTCCCATAGGCACAGAAATACCGAAGAAAAAATACAAGCAAGAGGTTTAACTGTAAAAACTCTGTGAAAAGCTGATTTTGCCCGGCTAGGGATGGCCAGGAGGGGATGGAACGGGAGGAGTTGGGTTTCAAGTGCAGGCGAAGGAGCCCAACCCCGGCTCTGCTCGGGGGCTACGTGCCACTAATCCATGTTTATTCTCCGTCTGGCCCAGCCGCCCACGCTCCCAAAGCTTTTGTTCCCTAACGAGGGCTGGGGTAAGAAGATCCCCCTGCAGCAGTTGGGCTCCTGTGCCGCCGCACGTCCCGGAGTGTTGGTGTCAGCACAGCCACATCCTCTGCCAGGGGTCAAATCCATCCTCCCGGAGCAGCTCCAGGTCAACCCTTTGGAGATTGTTTCTCCTCAAGGTCAATAAAGGATTTGTGCTTTGAGGAAAGCGGCCGCGGGTCAGAGGGCTCGGAGTTGTGTCCCTGGGATGAGCTCCGGGGTGAGGCAGGACCCAGCCGGCTCTTGCATGGGGTGTGTGACCCCGGGGGCTGCCCCGGGGCTGCTGCATTTCTCTGGCTCCTCAATCCCTGTCTCCTGGGCCAGATTTGAGAAGCAGCTGCTGCCCTGGAGTGGGAAGGTGGGATCTCAACACTCCAGGTGTGCACCCCAGGAAATGCGGGAAGAGGCAGATCCCTTGTATGTAAATTGGCTATAATTATTAGGGGACTTTTGTCATTAATAATTAGTTATCCATAATTAATAGTAGTGGAAAGCCTGAGATACTAAGGCAGATAAATGGACTTGGAAACAAAAGGCCATTCCCCAGTGCTCAGGGGAACTGTTCTCATCCCTTTTCCCCTGGAGTCGAACACGGAGGCCAAGAACCAACACCGGGAAAGTCAGGATTTCAGTCAGACAACAAGGATGAGAAGCTGGGCTTTTCTTTTCTTTTCTCTTCACCTTCTTCAGGAATGACCCACCACTGAGACAACCCTTTCCCCGAGCTCCCTCGGCCAATCCAAGCCCTCTCCCAACCGCAGAGATGCCAAGGCCGGATCCAGCGGCGGTGAGGCCGGATCCCAGCAGCTCAGTGAGCCATCCCGGCATCCCTCCCTCCCTCCCTCCCGCTGGGTCTCTGTCACTAATTGGGTTGGCTGTCATTAAGTGGCCTGTGTGTGCCAGCTGCGGGTGAGCGTTGCTGCAGCTGGGGCTCGGGGCTGAGAGGGGCCTCGCAGCTGCGGCGCCTGGTACCGGCACCCCCCGGCATTCAGCTCCAGAGCACAGGAGAGGGAGTTTGGCACAGGAAAGGAGGATGGGGAGCCACAGAAGGCAAATGTGTGGTGTCCGGAGCCTCCAAGGGTGTGTGCTCTGGGAGAAGGGCAGGATGCATCCATGGGGTGCTGGGGGGTGGAGTGTTCCCGAGCTGGACCATCGAGCTGGTTCTGCCTGTCAGCAGAGGAATGATCTGGGCCCCAGGGCCAGCTCTGCCCCGAGGGGTGAGGAGGTGACAAGGACAACCCTTTCCAAGGAGTGTGGGAAGGGGGAATCAGTGTTTAAATCAGCAGTGGGTTGTGTTGGGGCAGATGGAGGGGGATTTCTTGGTGTCCTCACGGAGGGAGGCTCTTCCTTACTGCCTTTCCCTGGTCTGTAGACCCATGTAGGAGTTGGACTCGATCCCTCTGGGTCCCTTCCAACTCAGGGTATTCCATGATTCTATAACTCTATCAATCTGTGCTAAAGGCAAATGACAGGGGAGCCCAAATTCTGTGAGTTGCGCCCTTTGGGTACCAAGGAGTGTCCGACTCCACTGAGTGTGGCTCTGTGAAATGCTGCTGAAGGCTCTCACCCACTTTCCCCCTTGTCTCTCCTGCAGCAGCTGAAGGTCCCCACCGCAGTCACCGCAGCAGCACGGATGGCCTCAGAGCCAGGGCACAGGGGTGAGCTGAGGTTCCTGGGATGGGGAGCTCCTGTTTTCCCTCCCAGCCTGTCCTACCAGCCCAGCCATGGCTCGGTCCAGCAGAGGCACCAGCAGACACCCAACACTGATGCCCATGGCAGGAGCTGATGTTGCCTCTGCTCACCCAGGAGGACAGTGGGGATCAGGCAGGAGGAACAAGGAGTGACCACCCCAACACCCCCCCTGCAGATCCCTGCACATGGACACCACCACTGGAGCCATCAGTGGACACTGTCACCTTCCCAGCAGGAAGAGGTGAGAACCTTGGGACATGGGGGACAACGGTGCCCGCGCGGAGCAACACGGCTCAGCCCATGGATGCACATCCCAAGCAGTTCTCCCTGTAGGATGTTCTCCCTGTGGGATGTTCTCCCTGTGGGATGCCCCGTCTTTCCTGTTTACTCGTAATTCTGGAAACAGAACAATAAATAATTTATCGCCGATCGGTTGGCGCGGGGCCGACTCGCCAGCGAGGCTGATTTTAACTGGCCAAGTGTCAGGGCAAAAGGCCAGCAAGGCTGTGCGGAGGGAACAGTCAACACAATTAGAAGATTAACACCTTGTTTAGTGGTCAGATACTGTCAAGTGGTAAAAGATTGCCCCGGTTGGGCTCTATAGAGCATCGCTCACAAATTACCTTATTAAGCAGGATCTTGCTGGTGGTGGCTCCCTGCACCTGTGTCCTCAGATATTCCCATTCATGGTGGAGAGGAGCCCGGCACTCGCAGGGGCTGCGCAGCTGCAGGAGCATTATTCCCTCGTACCATATTTGCATATCAATGAGCCCCTGATTAATATTTAAAGAGCCAGCTGTCCGAGCCACCTAGGGAAGAAAAAAAGCTCTGTGAGGTTTTTATTTAGGTTTTTTTTTTTGGGGGGGGGTTTAGGGATAACACTTACTGCCCTCTCTGGAGTGCGCTTCATTTTTTACCCCTCCCTCCCCCATTCTTCTATTTGAAATTAAGGAAAAAAAAAATCAGGGGAAAAATATGAAGCATTAAGGAGTGATGAGTGAAGGGGTTGTGCTGCTCTCAATGCTCCTCAGTCCTTTTGTGCCGCCGGCGCAGCTGCAACGAGCAGGTTTTTAGGGGCAGGAGCCCGATGGGAACGGGGTCCACGAGCACAAGGCCTGGGAAAGGGGCTGGATTTCCACACTCCCATCTTCCCTCAGCTCTCCTCACCGAGCCGGGGCTGGTGCGGATGTCCCGGAGGTCCCCATGGGGGTGGAATGAGTGATGGTGAGATGCTGGTGGTGACCCATCGCTTCACCAAGGGTAGCAAGACCCAGAGTCTGGGCTCAAGGGGCTGATCAATGGAAATGCCATCAAACCCCTAGGAACTGGTATTTTCCGTGCCTCCCCAGCGCTGCTAATCACCTGGGGGTTTTGTTTCCAGCCCTAAAAGCTGTCATTTTAATCGACCATTCTCTTGCCCTTTTTTCCCCTCGAGCATTTGTCAATAATCCCCCGACAGCGGCAGCTTTGTTATCCCAACTAATTGGAGTCAAGTAGGGCTGCGAGAAAAGATCCCTCCCGCCCCGGCCCTGGGAAAAAAATGCAAAAGGATTTTAATTTTCAATAAAATATGCAGATAAGGAGAAGTTACCAGTGGGGAAGGGGGCTGGAGGCTGCGTGGATAATGGTGCTGCTCAGACGGCGGCGGCTCAAGTGACTTAATGAGCCCCGAGCTCCGGCTCTGCGGGATGGGGGGCACAGATCTGCCCCCCACACCTGCACTCCCCAGGGTCCAGTAGGTGTTTGTGGGGAGGTGGAGGTGAGGGAGCTGGTTTTCTGCCCAGTTGTGCCAAGATGCAGCTGGTGGGGCGATATTTCAGGTGGTGGTTTGTTGTATTTCTACACAAATAGGGGAAATTCAGGCGTCCCTCGGCAGCGGGGGTGGGATTGCTGTGGCATGTTTTGGTTGTCAGGAGGCCAAGGATGGACTTGGACTTTCTCAGCCTGTGCCACTGTCCCGGCCTGAGCCCGGTGGCTGCCATGGGTGTGGATTTGGGCTGGGATGTGTTTGTCCCTCGTTCCCTGTCCATCACTGTGCTTTGCCCAGCTGGTGGCAGATGGGGAGCCACCCTGTTGGGAGCAGAAATAAAAATCCCTCCAGCTTCACTGGATTTGCTGGATTTGCCCAAAAAGCCTCTCCAGGTCCTGCTGCTCCAAGCACGGGGAGCGAGGGCAGCTGCACTGAAGATGCTCTTTGCAAACAGGTTTCCCAAAGTGATGGGATAAAGAATTTCCCAGGGAGAGGCTGTTCAGTGAATGGGATCCCCACAGGAACTTTCCCAGAACTGCTCCCACCCCTGTCCCTGTCTGCTCTCCCTGCAGGAGGGATCCATGGGCTGGCAGGGAACTGGCACAGGGGCAGACACTCCACGTGCTGCCTGCAGGATCCTGGTGCTGTTTCCCTGCAAAACAGGTCAGTCCCACTTTCCCCGGGCAGCCGGAGCGTTTCTGCGAGGATTTTGCTGGGATGTCTTTGCTGGGAGCAGAGGGGATGGAGCCATCGAGGCCGGGCACTGAGGAGGTTCACGCAGCTTCCCGAGGGCAGGATGGAGCTGGATGAGGCGTTGGGGACCCCCTGCCCCCACAGCAGCCCCCCCTGAGCTGAGAGCCCCTTGGGGAGGGACAGCTGAGCCGTCACCTGTTGGAGCTCAGACGCCGCAGCTGCGCCGGCTGCTTTGAACCCGCCGGATTAGGAGCCCAGAGTGCCAGGAAAGCACTTGTGCTCCACATGCCAGTGGCTTCCTCCTCCTCATCCTCCTCCTCATCCTCCTCCTGGTGCCCTGCCGGCCCCATGGCCACAACCTCCCCAACCCAACTGCTCTGGGCTGCACCAGGACAGAGGTGGGAGGGTCAAAGCACCTTCAGGGCTCTGCTGAGCTTTATCCTTATTATCCACAACAGGGAAAACCACAGGAAAACAAACAGGTAAAATAGAGGAAATCCTGAGGGGAGAAAAAACAAACAAACAATGTTTTTTAACTTTGAAAGAGACAGAACCTGCATGTGGACACAGCCCAGGGCTCAACTGCAAGGGTTTCCCCACTTTTCTGCTCATGTTCCCCCCTTCCCACTGTCACCCTCCCAGGAGAGGAGCTGGGGTGGTGGTGACAGCCCCCGCTTGGCAGATGGTCCCTCTGCAGGGTGACCAGGACGGGTTCCTTTTCTCTTGCCTCCCACCTTGTGGAGCTGCTGCACCTCCACTTGGGCTGTGGTGGGTCCCCCAGTTTGGGAAGGGTGTCCCCAGTTGGGGTGCACACTGTTCTGTGCTGTCCCTGTGGTGGTGACAGGCTGTGACACATGTGGGTGGCTCCATCTGCCATCGCAGCACGTGTTGGGATGATGTTCCCAGCTCAGGGGGTGATGGATTGGTGTTCCCAGCTCAGGGGAGGATGGATGGGGACACTGTAGGGTTATCCTTTGCTCTGTGGTCAGAGGTTGGATTTAATGATCTTGGAGGTCTTTTCCATGATTCTGGGATCCCATGATCAGTGGCTGGATCCTCCTTACAAATGTGTGACACCTCTCTCCTCTCACCTTTATTTTCTCTCATTTCCTCCGTCCAAAATCCAAACCCTTGGAGACAGACAGGGAATTCCATGGATTTCCAGCAGCAGCCAAACTGTCCCCGTGGCCTCTCCAAGCTCAGCACCACGGCAGGACCAGCCCCAAGGTCTGGCCTGGCTCCTCAGGGAGGGCAGCCTTCGCTTTTAAAAGCAGACAGGGAACAGATTTGGGGTTATTTTGACAAAAACAAAGATTTCTCCCTTCACTTTGAACCCACACAGTTCCCAATCTCCTCCCCACACTCCTTTTTTGGGCTATTGAAGAGCCAGAGTGCAACATTAAGGTGATTTACAGCATCCCTGGAGTGGAAGGGCAGAGTCTTGGGTATTTTTTCCCCCTTTTCCTCAGGTGAAAGAAAACCTCGAACGTGAACTCAGGAGACATTACAGCGCCCGCTCCGTCAGCCCTTGATTTACAAGCTCAGATTTATGAGTTCAGAATTATTATTCCACTCCCAGATCGGTTTTTTTCCCCTTGGCCATTTTAGTGCTTGTGAAAGGTGAGGGGTTTGACAGCTCCTGGAAACAAAAGCCTTTAATATCCCCCCGAGTGGGGCTCTCCCAGGCAAAGCAGAGAGATGCCAGGAGAGCTTTTCCTCCCCGCTGCAGGCTTTGCTCACTCCAGGCTGCTCTTAACCAAGCAGAGCACAGAATTTGCTCGAGTTAAGCCAGGACTAATGAGCAAAGCCCGTTCCTGGTGCCTGCAGAGCCCTCTGGGATGATCCTTGGTGGCTGGAGGGTGAGGCTGATTTGGGGGTTGCCCATCACCCCCGTCATGTTTTCAGACCCCTCCCAAATATTTCAGGACACCTCCAGACTTCCTGGAGGGGACTCAGGTTGTGGGTCACCCTCTGGGGTTATTTTTAATCCCTTTGGTGACTCCCCTCCTCCCCTCCCAAGGACACCAATTTTGGGGTTTAACCTGACTGGCAGCGGCCTTTAAAATATAACATGTGTGAAATACCAGCGAGTAAAAAATCTCCTCTTTAAAGCATATGTCAGGCAGTGGCTTGGAGAGCTGGGGGATTAAACCTTAGTGGAGCTCAGGAACTAATGCCAGAGCCCCTGCTGCACTTCATTAAAGCACATTTTTGACGCAGTTTGCCTTGTTCAATAACAATTTACTTGACCAAGACCCGAATGGGAAGGGACAGGCAACTGTGTAACGTTTTGTTGCATTTTCATTTTCAGCATTTTTTCCTGTCAGTTCCCTGGCTCTGCCCTGCCAGGGATGGTTGAGCCCTGCAGGGTTCCCGTGTGTATCCCCCAAAATAACTGAGGTGGGTCTGGGAGAGGATGGTGCTCCCATAGCAATGCTGAGGCTCAGCTCTGTGCTCCCACTGGCCTCCAACTGCACCAGGAGAGAAGTTTAGTTTGGATATTGGGGGAGATTTCCTCAGGGAAAGGTTTGTCCAGGCCTGGCCCAGCTGCCCAGGGCAGGGGTGGAGTCCCCATCCCTTCAGGGATTTAAACCCATGTGGATGTGGCACGTGGGGACATGGGTTAGTGGTGGCCTTGGCAGCGCTGGGAATGGTTGGACTCGATGATCCCCGGGGTTTTTTCCACCCTAAATGATTCTATAATTCAGGATTCCTAAATTCTGGTATGACTTGTGACCTCAGCTTGGAAACCTGACTCCATCCTGGGCTCCCCCTCCATCCCCGCCTGGTGGGAATTCCCGCCATGTCCCAAACAGCTCCAAACCCATTGGATGGGCTGGATGGGAGCCCAGGGGATGGATGAGGCTTTCCCTCCACGGCCAGGGATGCCAGGTTGGCTTCTGGTTTGACTGCCCATGAAACTGCCCATGAAACTCAGAAGTTGCTGGAGCTTCCCTGGACCCATCCCTGTACCTCCTCTTTCCAACTGTTTCCCAACAGAAAACCTCCTTTTCCCTCCAAACGGGAATTTCCCCGGGGAGCAGCCAAGCCCAGGGAAACTCTTCCTTTCCGCTTTGCCACCCAAACCACCCAAAAACGCACGTTCCGTCTTCGTGGGCACTTGTCACAATTGTCCCAGCGACGCTCCAGGGGTCAAGTGAGAGCAGGAGGGGTCCCAGGGGAGTCCAGCACCACGTGCCCTCCTGCAGGAGCAGCCCTGGCCGACGTTCCCAGCGCGTGTGTCACGCTCCCCTGGATAACCAAGGCACTCACACAAACCAAACAAAGAAACCCTCCGTCTCTCCGGAGACAGGGCCCAAACACAGGGCCAGGCCGGGCCAGGGATGGAGCTGGATGCAGTGAATCACACAACAACCAGCTGGAGTTGGAGCAATTTGGGTCAAACATGCGCCCTGGCCTCCCGCCACCACCTTGGGCTTCACTTGTTTCACTTGTTCACTTGAGCTTGTTCCTCAGCTCAGGGTCTGCCTTGAAGTTGCTTTGAGGTAAAGTTTTTTGGGGGGTTGAAGGTGGCGCCTGCTTGTGCAGAGTTCCCTCAGGAATCTGCTGTGCTGGGTTTATTCCTGTTTGTTGTGATGTCGTTTTTCATTCCTGGCTATTTTTTATTGCAGCTGAAGGCAGAGGACAGAAATCAGTGCATTAGCAGAGAGCTTTGCTGAGCTCTTAACGCTCCCCGTGGGTGCAGAGGGAATTCAGACACTCAGCAAGTGCATAAACAGGGCCATAAAAACGTGCCCAGGGTATTCCAGGGGGGCAGCAGCGAGGGGCTCCTGCAGCCACCCACCTTCATGTGCAGGACTGGGCTGGGAGCAGCTCCAGCTGAGCAAAGCTGAGCCCAGGGGACCTTCCTCCAGGATTACATCAGTAGCATGAGGATGCTGAGAGAACTGTCTGGGAATCTCAGAGAGGAGGGGATTTTTTTTTTTGTCTTTGAGATTATGTATATGATAAAATATGTTCTCAGGCTGCCCAAAAGAAGGGATGTGCTACAAAATCCACGTCCCCTGCTTGTCCAGGACCTGGGGATTGGGAACTCCTGGGGATCGGGAACTCCGTGTGCTGAGGCAGCTGTGGAGCTGGGCTGGGGCTTCTCCACCTCCCTGCCCATTTGGTGCTTGGTGCTGTGGGCAGGGACCCCGGGCAGGGAGGTGTGTACGGGGCTGTCTTCTCCCAGATGGGGCCAAACCAGCCTCATGTGTGTTCCCAGAATCCCTGGGCTCTTCTCCAGGGATGTGCCACAAGCCTTCCCAGGGGTCCTGCACCCTTGGCTAAGGAGGGGCTGGGGTGCCATGAGGTGCTTGGCTGGTACACATGTGGGTCCCACTGGGGGGATGCTCTGAAGAGTAAGAAGCTCACCCGGAGTGGCTTTATCCATCTTGTCCCTCTCTCCCCAGCACTGCTCCTGCTGTTTGGGTGTTGCTTCCAGCAGCTCCAGGGTGCAGCTTTTTATGGCAACAAAACCTGGTGTTTCCAAGCATTCCTGACAGGGATTGTACCCCAACAGAGAGAGTGAGGTGGGAGCAGAGGGGGGCACTGGGAGCCTTCCCAGCCCTGTGGGGGCACGTGGAGCTCCAAGGACTGAGGGAGGGACACAGAGACCAGTGGGGATGGAGGAGGGCTGGGGGAGGAGGGCAGAGCAGGACTTTGCTGGCTCAGCTCTACTTCAGTTCTGGGTGTGCAAAGCAGGAATAAAAAATGGGGGGAAAGGAGCAGAACAGGAACTTTCCCTTTAGAGACAACCTGCTTTCCACAAGTGTTCACCAGCGGGCTGGGGGGGGAGGCAAAGAGGATCCAGTTTCTAAACTGGGGATGAGCTGGAAAATGGAGGTCTGGCCCTGGGCAGCTGGGGATTAGCTGTGGGGATCTGTGGAAGGAGGTAAAGCCTCGGTGGAGATCACAGGGACATAGTTGAACTCCAGCCAGGGCTCCAGACAGACTCCACCTCCCAAACAACCGCAGCGCATCGCGCTTGGCAGCGCCGCTCCAGCTGGCAGCCCCTCCAGCAGGCAGCCCCTCCAGTAGGCAGCCCCTCCAGCAGGCTCCCACCCAGCTCCCCCAGGAGCCTGAGGAGCCTCTGGCCCCAGGATGGGCTGGGAGCAGGGAGCAGCACCCCCAGAGTTTGGTGTCGGTGTTGGGTCGGTCCCACAGGTGCAGGAGCATCACCCATGGGTGGGAGCTGAGCATCACCCTTGGGTGCAGAGCTCAAGGAGCCCCAAGCCATGGCCCTTCATCTCTTCAGGGGGCACTTCAGGATGGAGGAGGGACGTTGGGACAGTTTGCCCCATTCCCAAACCAGCCTTGGTGCCACCCAAGCCCACGCTGGGGTTTTGGCTGCTGGGGAGGAACGCTCAGAGGGGCTGGTTTACCCAACCTGCTGAGCCCAGGGTGTGCTGAGCAGTGAAGCTTCTTTAAACACCTCCCCAAATTTACTCTGATGCAACATCTTACCCAAAAACAAATGAAATTTTCCTACGGGACAAAAGCAGAATTATAACATCACTGGGGATCTTTAGTCAATCCTTCAGATCCCCCCATCCTCCCCCAGCACAGGGGAGGCTGGAGCTGCTCCAAACCTGCAGTTTGAACCAATAGAAGCTAAAAAGACACAAACAAACCCACCAAAAAAACCCAACAACCCACTTGGCTGTGTTTTTCGTTGCCCCTTCCCCCTCCTTTTGATCGTCTCTGTCTTGTACAAGCCTGGTCCAGGCAGATAACTGAGGATCTCACCCGGCTTTGCAAAGGAGTGGGGAGGAAGAAAGCAGCCTTTGTGAGGGGCTTTCTGAAGGTCTCTGTTCTGGGAAGGTTGGAAATAGCACAAAAACATCCTTTCTCACTATATTGTGTCGCTTCCAGCTCTGAGCTCCACCACGACCCAGATGTTTAGATGCTGATGCTGAAAAGGAAAATAAGAGCCCTGGTAAGAAAGCCAGGAGTGGGGGGATGCTGGGTGGAACTGCACAGCTTGGGGACAGTGTCTTTATTTTTGAAACAGGGCAAGAATTAGAGAAGGAGACTCAGAGATTGGGAATTCATATCTTAATTAAGGAGATATAATGATGGTCATCTGCCCATCTCCTTGTCAGCAACCCTAGAGTTTGGCTTCAGACAATATTCTGCATGTTCAGCCTCGAATACATCAAGGATTTGGGGCTATCAATTGATCTAATTTTTCCCTTTTTCACTGCATTGCTCCTAAGTTCTCCCAAGTTTTCCCAACCTTGGGACAGTTATTGGTGTGAGTCTGTTGCTCTGCTTTTAAGATTGTCTTTATCCAGGAGGAGGAGGGACCTCCTCGGGTGGATGTGTGGAATGACTCCGTTCCTACCTAATCGATTGGACAAGGAGAGTTAAGTGTGAAACTCTTCCTTATTGTCCGTGTCCTCTCTCTGATTATCCCACCTCAGCAAGAACATCTCTGGGTGTGCAGGACAGGCCCTCTCGAACTGTTCTGCCCCAGCAGGAACATCTCCAAGTGCCCAGGCTGCTAATCCAGCCCTTCCAGAGGGCTCTGGCTGCGGGATTTTGGAGTCAGACGGATGATGTGGGAAGGGGGTGACCCTGTGCCAGTGTCCATCCAGCTGCTGGGACATGTGTCCAGCTGGGGTTTGTGCTGGGGTCACACCGAGGGCACCCAGATGTTGAGGGGGGGGGAGGAGCACTCTCCCCCTGTCCCGACAGCTGTGCTGGGCACAGGGATTTGGGGAGGGGGGGTCAAGGCACCATCTCCCACCCGTCCTAAACCCGCTGCTGCCAGAGCACAGGTTGTCCTGGCCAAAGGCCGGAGCAGGAGGTGGGAGCCGAACCCAGCCCTGCTCTGGCACAGGAGTGAGACGAGCTGATTTTTCGGGGGCTGAGCTCCCACGCCTGGCAATGGGCAGCGGGTCCTGTGCCCACCTCTGCAGAGGGGAGAGGGGCCGTTCCCATCCTGTGCTCTCCTGCCTTCCCGGAGGGATCAGGACAAAGATCGGGATGGTCTAAACGCGGAGCCTGGAGCCCGCAGAGGTGGTGAGTTGGAGTGACAAGGCTGATCCCGGGTGGGAGGAGGAGCTGGACTCCGGGAATGTGGCATCTGAGGGTCCCTGGGCACCTGTGCAGGGTGACCCCCGTGTCCCTGCGTGGGGCTATTGCAGGGGTGGGCTGGGGGTCCATCCAGGGCCATCCCACGGGCTGCGGGCGGTGGGTGCAGCATCGGAGGGGAACACCCCCCCTTTCGGGACACCCCCACTTTCGGGACAGCTCGTTCTCACGTTTGTTGCAGGTCCCTCCCCCTCACACTGTCCCCAAGCACCCTGAGTGCCACCCCCACCGCCCCAGCCCGGAGACCCGCGGGGTTTCTCCCCCATCCCCACTCCCCCCCCTCCCTTTGCCCTGCTCGTGCCTAATTCCCTTCGCTGCTCCCCGAGCAGCTCCCCATAGCTTGACCATTAACAAATGGACTTGGCCAGAGGCCTGGGCGACCATTTGGCTGCTGGAGCCGCTGCCAGCCGGGCCCCGGGCACCGCCGGCACTGCCAGCATCCCGCGCTGGCATCCCGGAGCGCTGCCAAATCCCGGGATGCCGCTGCCAGCTCCGAGAGAAAGGGCCGAGGGAGCCGCACACAAAGAGGGGTTTATAGCCCGGCCGGGCACCTGACACGGGGAGGAGGGAGGGCTGAGACGTGCTTAGCCCCGATAATCCCCAGTTTGAGTTTAATATATTATTTTTTTTTAATCAAAAGCACAGCAACAGCTGGGGCTGAGGCTTTCCAGGAGATGAACTCATGAACAACTGTTCAAAATAACTTTATTCGTGCTGCTATTAGATCAGTCCACTGGGGAGCCACCAATTATTTTTGATTACTCGAGGCAGATAAGGCCGGGGCAGAGCCGGGAGTCACAAGGGATCGAGGGCACCTCGTGTTTGGGTTTGTTTGGTGGGCAGGTCACGGGCACCCAGAACCCCTGGGAACCCCCAGCACCCATCCAGCCTCCCTCCGCGGGGCTCAGGGATCGTCCCTGGGGGAGGCACAGCAGGTTGGGGGTTGCAGGGTGGGCACCACGTGGATGTGCAGAAGGTGCTCCAGGCAGGATACAGGGATACCTGGAGGCAGATCTGTGCCATCTCTGCTCAAAACCCAATTAAGAGTGATGCTGCAGAGCTAATTAGGTTGTCCAAAGATGGTCTGTCTGTCCTGTCCATAAGGCCCAGAGCCAGTAGGGTGCCAGGCCAGGGGAAGGTGTGGGGCTGGAGCAGGACAGGTCCCTTCCCGTGGTACCCGAGCTCATCCCAGGTCCCCTGTGCCCCAGGCTCTGAGCAGGGCAGTGCCCCCTCACCCACCCTGTCCCCACCCCACACATCAGCCTTCAGCCCCTCAGCCAGCCCAGGCCAGTGAGGGATATTTTTCCTTTCCAACATGACATCAAGCACAAACCTGAGCGTGAGATGTGTTTGCCAGCAGGAAAACCTCCCGAGGGAACGAAAGGTGGAAGCTGAATCCCAACCAAACTGGGCTGCAGGGAACGGGCTGCCCTGGCCAGCAGACAGGCTGCATGAGCTAATAGGTCTTTTCCATTTCTCGCTCCTGTGATTCAAGAAGTTTTGTCACTGGGGAGCTTTTAAGAATAGCCTGGATGAAACAGAAGACGGGGGATGAGGGACCAGGCCTGCCTTGGCTGGGAGGCAGGTTGGGCTAACGGGACTTTTCCATCCTGCTGTTCCATGATTAATGGAGACAAGGAGAGAAAAAGGAAACTGATAAACACAATAGTAATTCCATCCAGGGTCTGCCTCAGTCAGGTTATTAGGATCCTGACATCATGTCTTGAAAAGAAGAGTGGAAATAAATCTGTGGGAGATAAGATCTGCTGGCTGGGGATGGGGAGCTGCCAGGACCATGTTGGGGGTCCCCTCCCCAAAAGAAGCTGTTTCTCCCAGGTTTGCTGGAGCTCAAACCAGCAACAGGAGCACATGACTTCCATGGAAGCCTCCCACCTTCTTCTGCCCATCCTGTAGAAATCACTCCATGCACCCCTCCGCCAAAAAAAAAAACCCATTTCTGAAGGAATCTCCAGGTGGGGGGGGAGAAGTTCATCCCCCGTGGAGGTTTAATCAGAGCAAACCCTGGGAAGTTTGGGATGGGCTCCAGGGCTGGGGGTGTGCAGTGTGGGGAGGGTTGTGGTCTCCTGGTGGATGCTCCATGTGGGAGCAGATCCTCACCCCCAGCACGAGCTCCCCTGGGGCACCTTGGATCCAGAGCAGCCTGAGCTGCATCATTCCCAGTGTTCCCAGTGTTCCCAGTGTTCCCACAGCTCAGGTGAACTCAGGGCTCCTGATCCACATCAGGAATGTTTCTGTCTCTCTCTGGCCCTCGTGGCCAATACGGGGGTGGGAGACAGAGGTGAGGTCACTCAGGAATGTGTCTCAGCCCACACTGATGGCACTGGGAGCTCGGGAATCACCATTTCAGGGATGCAAATCAAATGTGCTCATTTTTTTTCCCCTAAATGTCTCCACCGACGACGATGAGTCTCAGCCTGGAATTGGTCCCACTGCAGTCCCCGGAGCTGCTGCTACTGAGGATTTTGTGAGAGCCCACAAGGCCTTTGATCTTCCCCTGCCCAGACAGGTCTGGTGTGACCCCAAACCCTGAGCAGGTCAGAGTCTGGTGCCACTGGCAGCCGGGGCCGGGTCTGGCCGATCTCCACCTGGGGAATTTCTGTCCTGTCTCCACATCTCTGCAGCTTCATCCATGGAAATTGGAGCTGCTCCCACCACAGCCCCCACTCCCAGCCCGGGAAGGACGTGCTGCAGTGGGAAAACTGCTTTTCCCCCTCATTTCTTTTCTTTAAAAAGCAATTTTTTTGCTCATGCTCCATGACTTTTCCACGTGCATCCCCTGCCCCTTCCTCCCCTCTCTCTGTTTGTTGCTCCTGAGGTAAAATCCCAAACAAATCCCACCTGGAAAGGAGGAATCCAGAGGCAGACACACAAGGTTTGACCTCAAAAGATTTGACCCTTTCCAGCCCAGGAAATTCCTTGGCTACTTCTGGATCCAGGACAAGGTGGGTCGAAACATGTTAAAAAAACCAGGTTATTCCTGGGGATTGCACCCCCAGGGCTCCCACAGCATCTCTCAGCAGCCTTAGCAGATGATATTTTAAAATCCATTGTATTGTGATATTAAATATGTGATATGTGACATTAGAAGATATATATTAAATATATGATATTATGAAATATATGAAAGGTATTATGCTATATATATATATATATATATATATACACGGATATTTAGGGGTTTTTAGATATATAGGAAGAGGATTTTTTTACGAAGCAAAGCCCAGCTGCTCACTCCGAAGGTCAGGATGCAGAGCTGGGTTATCCCGATATCCTTCCCAATCCTCCTGCTCCTCGGTCAGGATCCGCAGGCGACAGTGCCCTCTAGTGCACCCCCTCCCCACCCCCCTGCAGCAACAACTAATGAGCCCCAGGCTCATTAAGTAATTGGCATCCTAAAGGTTTTGAGGGGTTTATGGTTGGGCTGGATGATCTCAGAGCTCTTTTCCAGCCTTCATGTCTCTGTGTTTCTCCCTGAACCCACCGTTCGGGGCGATCCCGGGGATGTTGGGACAGTCAGGGTTATCCCTGCAGGGAATTCCCACTTTCCTGTTGCTGATGGGGTTTTTTTCCAAACTCTTCTTCCTGCAGCTTCCTCAGAGGACAAGGCAGCTGAGGCCTGTGGACACTCATAGAGCAAGTCCTGAGTGCCCCTCTCCGGGCTCAGGGTCTCCATTCCCTGCCCAGGGAGGGTTGGAGTGCCCATCCCTGGAGGTGCCCAAGGAAGGGCTGGATGTGGCTCTCAGGGCCAAGGTGGGGCTGGGGCACAGCCTGGACTTGACCTTTTCCAACCTCAGGGATTCTGTGATGGAAAATCTCCCTTTTCCAGAGCATTCCCCTCGCCCAGGCTGGGGCTGACAGAGGCAGGAGGCTCCCGCAGGGATGTGGGGGCAGATGTTTCACAGCTCCAGGACAGGGAAGGGTCGTTCCCGTCCCTTTCCCGGCGCTGTTTATCCTGTTTATCCACACACGTTTATTTGCCTTGGCTCTGTCCGAGAAATGGGCTCCTCGAGGACTTTTCATTAGGCAAAAAAAATTGATGAGAGAGGCTGAAAACTGAGTTTTACTGTCCGAGGTCTCTGGCTGTGCTGGTGCCTCAGACCTTTTTATTCATCCTGGGGAGGGCTGAGAACATTTCCCCAGTGAAACCAGTTCAACTTCCCCGTTTGGAGGCAGTTCCATCCCCGGCGTGGAGCCGTGCCCGGAGCAACCTGAGCCCTTGGGGGTTCCAAACAAAAGCCAAACACCTCCCAATTCCCGAGCAGTGAAAAATAACGTGTCCGTGATGGGAAATGTTCTGGGGCTTTGCTGCTAATTTTCGTGGTCACCTTGGCTGCATTTGAGGAAGTCGCCGGCGCTGCCAAAAGCAAATTTACCTGATGATGAATGAGGAATCAGAGCAGAAAATAAATAAATAGCAGCAACACCTTTTATTTTTTTTTCCTCCTTTTTTTTGGCAGCTCAGTGTCATCCAAGGTCACACATTTGTGCAGTCAGAGTTTGGAGCTTCGAAATCGCGTTTAAGGCAGAGCAGCATCTTTAAGTGTTGGATTTAAAAAGAGAGAGACTGAAGTAAAGTCAGCCAAAAATTCCTGCCCATTGGTTATGTTTTCATATTTGCTTTTCTCCTTGTGTTCAGACTTGGAAGAAGCTCCTTGTGAGCAACCTGGGCTGGTGGAAGGTGGCCCAGGAGGAGGAATGAGATGGGCTTCAAGTTCCCCTCCAACCCAAACCGTGCCAGGATTCTGCAAAAATTCCTTGTTTTCCTCCTGAAGCCGTTCCTGCCAACACCAGTGCCAGGTATCAACCACTCTGTGCTTGGCCTTTTTCTTCCGTTCATGGAAAAAATCGGATTGTTCTGCTCCAAGACAGAGAGAAAAAAAAAAAAAGAGGGGTTTTTTTTTTTTTACAAAATGAAACAAGCAAGAAAACCTTTTGTTTCCATCAGCAGTTTTTGGAGAGGGAAATCGTTCCTGGCCAGATCCCAACAACCTGGAGCCAGGCTCTGCTCAAAAGGAGGCAGCAGCTCATCCCAAACCAGCCCCAGGCAGGGGGGGTCTCCCCTTCCCTCTGGACCACCGGGGCAGGATGGACACCAGGCTGGAAATCCTGGGAGACACAGACATTCCCACACCTGGATGTCTTCTTTGAATTCCTCCAGGTGGGACTTTAGAAAGGATAAATCCTTGCAGGCACATGGCACTGCAGTGATGTTGTCCCCGTGGCCCAAAATAAAAGGCACAAACCTTCAGAAATTAAATCTGGAAATTTCATCACAAACCTGATGTGACCCACAGGCTCTGAGTGTCACTCCTGCCACTCCAAGCCGGTGGTAATTGCTTTCAAATCATTTATTTTCAAGTCAAATGAAAGCGTTTTGGTTTATTTTTCCTGAAATAAATCAGGAAGAGGTGCCGTTAAAAACCACAAGTTTTATTCTTTGTGTGGAACAGCAGGTTTGGAGATGGCCTGGAAAGATTTCAGGATTTGGGGATTATTTCAATTTTGGCTTTTTTTCCCCCCTCTCCCTCTCCTAAAAGGCTGCAGGAAGGAGATGTGTGAGGTTACAGCAATAACAGGAGGCAGAACAGAGAGCTGGTGAAGAGGGAAGGATGGGACAAGCTGGATTTATGGCGACCCTTGGAGAAATGATAAATGGAAGCTGTAATTTTTATTGGGGAAGGGGAGCAGCTTGTGGGTGAGGGCAGAAAATAATCAAAAAAGCATAAATTAGGAGCATGGATTGACGGGTGGGAGCAGGAAGCAGTTGGCTCATATATAACGGGAGTTCTTCTGGAGTTTGGGCCGGGCAAGTGCCTGGAAATTACCGGCAAAAAAGCTGCCTGGTTCCTTTAGCTTTGAGTCCCTTTCTGAGGCCAGAAATGCCTCTGCCAGGCGAATTTCCCTGGTAATTGTCCTTTGGATTCGCTCAGAAAATCGCACAAACCCTGGGTGAGAGCAGGACCCGTCTCTGCTCCGAGGCTTCGTGGGGCGAAGGCTGAAGAGCTGTGAACCGCAGAGATGGAACAGATGTTGACAGGCAGTGAAAACATCAGACACGGGAGCCTGAGATAATAAATCTGAAAAAATTAACACGTAGGAGGACGCAAAAAGGAGCAATATGTTTTGGTAATCATTCTGAACTGCTGAACCCTCCTCCCGCTCCCTGGGACCGAGCAGATGTCACTCAGCCGGTGATTAACACGTTCCCGAATTTCGCCAGTCGTTTCACCAAGGTTTTACACAACATGCAGGTAATTGCTTCCAAATGTCCAGGTAACAATGTGGCCTTCTGTGGATGGCATTGTTTCCAGCGGCAGGTGAAAACTCCTCGGGTTGCCTCGATATCAAGGGAAGTCCCTCTGAGAAGCCCCTGTGCCCGAGCAGCTGCTTTTCCACTCACTCCTTGGAATGCCAGAGAAAAAGGAACGCCCTGGGAAGAGGTAAAAGCTTCGGTCTGGGAACAGTTTTTGCCTTCGGATGTCCAAATGAAGGGAGATTGTAAGAAAGAGGCAGAGAAAGTATTTACAAGGGCATGGAGGGACAGGACAAGGGGGAACGGCTTCACGCAGACAGACAGGAGGGTTAGATGGATATTGGGGAGAAATCCTTCCCTGGGAGGGTGTCAGGCCCTGGCACAGGGTGCCCAGAGAAGCTGTGGCTGAACATCCCTGGGAGTGTCCAAGGGCAGGTTGGAGCAGCCTGGGACAGTGGGAGGTGTCCCTGCCCATGGCAGGGGGTGGCACTGGGTGAGGATTAAGGTCCCATGTTCAAAATCCAAAATCCATTGTGAAATCAGGTTAAAACTGGTCCCAGGCAGTTTGTTTGCTGGGGATCTGTCCTGGTGCACATGGGATCACTTGTTACCCCAGAGTGGGAGCAGGAGGGAGGTGTGACAGTGATGGGTGTTCAGGGACAGGGCAACCTGACAGGCTGCAGACTCTGCAGACTCACGGAATTGTTGGCTAACAGCTTTTATGCTTCCCAAATTATTGGAGCTGGAGAAAAGGATACCTTTGGAACAACCAATCTGTCAGGAGGTGTATCCTGTGTCTGTCAGAGCCCAGCGTGACTCCCTGGGAGACTCCACGGGGGAATCCAGGACAAAAATCTGAGGAGGGCTGTGAAAATCCATGTTCACGTGGTTGGTTTGACACGACATTTCTTTCTAGGCAGCTCTGGGTGATTTCTGCTGCCACTGCAGGCCACGTGTGCCTGTCACTGCTGCTGAGCAAGGGGGATTGTCCTTCCTGACCAAGGGCAGATGTGTCCAAGGGGCAGATGCCACCAGAGCAGGGCTCCAGGTGCCCTTCCAGCAGTCTCAGCCATCCTGTAGATCCTGGCAGCCCCATGGAGCCCCAGAGCATCTCAGCACCACATTCCTCAGTTCAGGGCCCTGAATCCCACCCTTTCTTGCCCTGAGGGTGGATTGTGTCCAGTGGTGGCCACTGCCCGNAATAGTTTTTGCCTTCGGATGTCCAAATGAAGGGAGATTGTAAGAAAGAGGCAGGGAAAGTATTTACAAGGGCATGGAGGGACAGGACAAGGGGGAACGGCTTCACGCAGACAGACAGGAGGGTTAGATGGATATTGGGGAGAAATCCTTCCCTGGGAGGGTGTCAGGCCCTGGCACAGGGTGCCCAGAGAAGCTGTGGCTGAACATCCCTGGGAGTGTCCAAGGGCAGGTTGGAGCAGCCTGGGACAGTGGGAGGTGTCCCTGCCCATGGCAGGGGGTGGCACTGGGTGAGGATTAAGGTCCCATGTTCAAAATCCAAAATCCATTGTGAAATCAGGTTAAAACTGGTGCCAGGCAGTTTGTTTGCTGGGGATCTGTCCTGGTGCACATGGGATCACTTGTTACCCCAGAGTGGGAGCAGGAGGGAGGTGTGACAGTGATGGGTGTTCAGGGACAGGGCTGCAGACTCTGCAGACTCACAGAATTGTTGGCTAACAGCTTTTGAGCTTCCCAAATTACTGGAGCTGGAGAAAAGGATACCTTTGGAACAACCAATCTGTCAGGAGGTGTATCCTGTGTCTGTCAGAGCCCAGCGTGACTCCCTGGGAGACTCCACGGGGGAATCCAGGACAAAAATCTGAGGAGGGCTGTGAAAATCCATTTTCACGTGGTTGGTTTGACACGACATTTCTTTCTAGGCAGCTCTGGGTGATTTCTGCTGCCACTGCAGGCCACGTGTGCCTGTCACTGCTGCTGAGCAAGGGGGATTGTCCTTCCTGACCAAGGGCAGATGTGTCCAAGGGGCAGATGCCACCAGAGCAGGGCTCCAGGTGCCCTTCCAGCAGTCTCAGCCATCCTGTAGATCCTGGCAGCCCCATGGAGCCCCAGAGCATCTCAGCACCACATTCCTCAGTTCAGGGCCCTGAATCCCACCCTTTCTTGCCCTGAGGGTGGATTGTGTCCAGTGGTGGCCACTGCCCGAGCTGGGCTGAGGGCAGCAGCACTGTGTAGACTTTCCTGTACCTGGGAATTTTGGGGCTATTCCCAGCTGCTCTGGGCAGAATGATTTATGGACACATAATTAAAACCATATTTTCAGCCTCAGAGCAGGAGGGAACCACTGGGTGGTACTGGAGGCAATGTGCCCAGGGAGGATGGGGGTGTTCCTCAGCCCACCTGGATTCTCAGCTGTGATGAACAAGGTGAGCAACAGGCTGCTCCAAAGCACCAGAGAGAAGACACCGGAGCAGGGCTGTCCTCACTTGGGGAGAACAGATTAACTGGGGAACATCTCCTACCTCCCTGCTGTGCTTGACGTCATTCCTTGGCTGCTCCTGCCCTCCAGGACTGTCAGACACCGAATTTCTGCTCAGTCAGGGGAGAAGGGAAAACGGAGCAGGGTGAGGGGAGCAGAGGCAAACAATGGTGGGCTGATCGGAATGAGCATCTGCAGGGCTCCTCTCACATGAGCTCATCACAGCTTCCAGGGAAATATGTGGAAAACATTTGCAGAGCACCCGCTTCCCTCACCATCACACCTGGAGACCTTCTGCCTCTCCTGCTCTGAGCCATCACTGCACTCACTCATCACCTCGGGGACCTGGCCCGGCATCGCCCTGTGGGTCCCTCCTGCCTTTTAGAGAATCCTGGAAAGGGACTTAAAGCTGATCCTCACCTTGCCATGGGCAGGGACACCTGCCACTGTCCCAGGTTGCTCCAACCTGCCCTTGGACACTCCCAGGGATGGGGAGTCCACAACCTCTTTAGGAGACGTGGGCACTTGATGATCTCATGGCCACACCAGCGTGGTGTAGCATCACTGGATTCACATCCTGCAAATCATCTGGAAAAAAACTGATTTTTTTTTTTAAATAGCCATTTTAATCTTTTTTTTATGACGTCCAGTCAGCTTTTATTATGACTGAAAGCCCAGCTCTTGTTTCGTGTTTGTTTTATGGCTCTATGAAGACATAAATCAGTGGATCTTGATCTGTAGAATCACAGGCTGAGTCGAACGGGACCCACCAGGATCATCATGTCCAGCTCCTGGCCCTGCACAGGACACCCCAAGAATCCCTCCAGGAGATATCAGTGTGTTCCAAAGGCTGGTGATCCTCAGCCCTGGTGCTCTCCAGCCCACCAGAACAAACCCCACAAATCCCCCCCAGCTCAGAGAAGCGAGGACACCACAGGGATGGGAGCCAGGGTGGGAAGAGCAGGACAAAGTCTGGCTAAAACTCATGGAATGGCTGATTTGCTGCCTTGAACTTGTTGGCCTTTTCCTCCTGCAGTCACCTGTGCCCAGGCAAGGGGTGTGTGAGCACCTCCCTGACCATGGGCTGGGGGTGACCTCGGTGGCTCCGGCTGCTGCAGGCGCCGGGCGGGAGCTCTTTAACTTGCTCCAGGAGTCTGTGCTGAAAAGCAAAACCTGCTGAGATGAAACCCTTGGGCCTCCTCCCTCCGTCTCCAAGGCAAACACAGACACTTCTATTCATACCCCTGAGAAATCCACACTTGAGCATCTGACTCCCTTTTGTGGGGCTTTGTTTCATCCAGCGCCACGGAGCTTGGATGGCTTTTCCAGCTCACATTGTGCTTTGGATGCAGCCCCTTTTCTCCAGCCCTTTTGCTGCCTCCATAAAGAATAACAAGAGCCGGGGTTGGTTTTTTTTTTCCCCTGGATCAGGAGCTGCTGTAAAATGAGGGGAAATGTTGCTGGAAGAGGGAGAGAGCCGGCGGGACACTGTGGATCCTTTCCCCAGGCCGGGCTCTCTGGCTCTCCCAAGCCTTCATGGTGAGCAACAAATTGTCCTATAAAAAATCTTTGCCTGAATCTTGTTTTCCTAAGGAGACAGGCCCAGCTTGAACAGCTGGGACTTAAATCTCCCTCTTAAATGGACGGTCCAAGTTAGGAGCCATGGCACGGAAATCCAACGGGTTCTTCAGGTTCTCATTCCCTAAATCTGCGTCTGAAATCTGTCCGCGGTTGTGCTTGAGCCACTCTGAAAACAGGAAGGAAATAAAATAAGGGCCTCATGTTCAGACCAAGACCTGTTCACTCCTGTTGCCACTCTTGTGCCTGGGGAGGGACAACCCCCAGGAAAATGTGTGTTTGGGGCTCTCTCAGATGCCACAAAGAATCTCCCACAGGTCTGAATTATACAAATCCTATTTCAGCTATTTCCATTCTAATTATAAATATTGCACTAAGCAAAAAATTCTTCATCCTGAAATCTTTAGGAACTGGCTTGGTTTATCTCCTTAAAATGATGCTTTAAACCATCCTTACCCTGCTGGATCCATTGTTGTGGTGGTTTCCAATGCCCCTGAGGGACCCTGAGCAGCCTGGGACAGTGGGAGGTGTCCCTGCCCATGGCAGGGGGTGGCACTGGAGGATCTTCAAGGTCCTTCCCAACTCAAACCATTCCAGAATTCTAAGATTCCATGCTGAAAGCAAGAACATCTTGTGGGAATATGTTACCCTTGAGTTGGGAATTTCGGGATTTTAAATCTGTGTCTAAAATTCAGGACAGGTGCCCTGAGAGCTTGGAACTGGAGTGTCCATGAGTTCTCCAGAGCAGCTCCCCTGAGATCTGAGGCTTCTGGGAGGTAACACTCAACAATATCCTTCCCTGCTGCTCCTCCATGCCCAGGTAAGTACCATCAGCTCTTAAACAAATCAACGTTTTTGTATCTCGGGTTGCAAATCTGCCCCAAAGGTGGGAGCAAAGGGGCTCTGACTCTTGCTTTTCCCAGCGGCAAAGGGCCAGGTGAGAGATGGCCACAACCATTCCCTGCTGCTGGAGCTGCAAATCCAACCCTGCAGGTGGAGGGGGCAGGACGGGCAGGTTGGGAACAGCATCTCTTGGCCACAGGCGTCTCTTCAGCTGCACAGAGCAGCCAAGACAAATGACCTGGAGGAAACATTTCCTCAGCCCAGGGCTCTCAGCCGGGAGGTTTCTGTTCACAGCGGAGGTCAAGAGTTGAAAAATGAAGAAGAAAGGAAAGATCCATCTTCCCTTATGAAATCCCCGGGGCAGGGGGCACTTGGAAGTCGTTTTTCACCAAGCTGAGAGCTGTTTCTGGCCCTTTAGCAGAGATTATTCTCCTCTCATGCCTCATAAACTGGGGAAGTGTTTTCCCTCCAGCCCTGTGGGTGTTGGAAGAGGAACATTATCCTGGGTGCAGGACACTGCACCTTCCAAGGTCAAGGCCCTTCCCAGGGGCTGGGGGTAAACCGGAGCCAAATTCCCACTGAAAATTGCTCTGTCCCTCCAAATTCAAACATTTGAAATGCAAAAAAGAAACGAGTGGTTTGGATTGATGCATTAATGCAGAGGGATGGCTTTTAAGGGGGGAAAACCCCTAAAAGAGGAAGGAGGATTTCAGCCTGGTTAAAGGAAATCTAAATAAAATTCGTTTCTGGAAGGAATTCAAGAAAATTATTTTCCTTCTGTGTTTCTGTCTCTCTTCTTCTGGCTTATAAAAACACCTTGGCTCAGCTCTTACATCAACTCTGCCTTTATTAAAAAGCCCTGCTTGGGTTGTGCAGATTTCACGCTGTTACATGAAAGTAAAATTTTATGAGCAGGAGCTGAAATTAGGAAGGGACCTTTTGTTGTTGTTGTTGTCTTGGACTGGATTTTGTTGGTAGTCAGGAGGGTTTGTTTGGTTTTGCTTTTTCTAAAGCACAGCCAATTCTTCCCGGGGCTGGGGAGTTGTTGGGGGATGCTGGTTCCAAACATGTTGGGAAGCTGAGCTGGGCAGAGCAAGGCCGTGGGTGATGCCCTCCCTCCTTGGGGCAAAGAGGATTCCATGGCTGGTTCAGGGCAGGAGGGATCTGTGGGACACCAAATGTGTTTCATCGCACTGGACACACCCTGGGAGTCCAGCCTGGAGCAGTGTCACGGTGTGAGCAAAGGAACTGTGCAAAAGTGGGAGTTATTCCTTCCTCTCATCCCAGATCTGATGGATCACAGCTTGGTATGAGCCCTTCTTGTTGGCTGGGTGGTGCCTGCAGAATTTTGTTGTCATTTTCTCACTTTTAATGTAGGACTTTTGTTTTTCCATTAATTCCTCCCTCTCCTAAAAAAAAACCCCAAAACCAACACACCAACTGTGGAAGGGAGAAAAGATAATTCTAAAAGATCATTTGGTGGTTCCTTGCTGGGGGAGTTCCAGTGAACCTGAGGGGTTATGACACCTGAGTTCCAATGTTGGAAGAATCACAGCACTGGTTTCCTGTGGGACCTGGGCAAGGCAGTTGTGCATCTCCAGGCTCCATTCCTGTGTCCTGTTTTGCTCTCTAGCCCTTGGGAGAGACTCAAAGACCCCTGAGCCGATGGGAACAGCGACATGAGACCATCCCCCCCATCCCAGGGGTGACTTGAGGCAGGAAACCTCTCCCTGCACAGCTCCTGCTGCAGCACCACAGGGCACCCCAAGGGCATGGACCTCTCCCCCTGCTCCAGAGACACCACAGTTGGGATGGGGGATGTGGCTCAAGCCCCACAACCCTTCTCTCTCCTTCCAGCCCCAAACCTCTGTGCAACCTCCTCCTGCCCATGGCAGATTTACGGAGCAGCCCTAAGTATTTCCCCAGCTCTTTATTAAGAACACGGCAATAAAAAAGGTGCAGCCTCTCTTCCCAAGGAAATGCAGAGCCCGGAATAATCCAAGGAGGGATTTGGCTCCCCCCAACAGGCGGGTTAGTGGTGGGCAATGCCTCACAGCCCCTTTGTTCGCGAGGCTCTTCCCCCATCATCCAAGTGCGACTGAGGCTCCGTGATGGGCTCCCCATAAATCTCTTCCCTCTAATCCCTTCCTTTCTACTGTTTGCAAACTGGGAGATGATGGAGGTTGTGGGGGGGAGGGAAAACTGGGCAGGGCTGGGCAGGGCAAAGCTTTAACTCTTTGTGCTTTGGGGGGATCTTCCTCTGAGCAGGAGATGCCGGTGGGTTGTTGGAAGTTGCTGGAAAGCTGTTCCAGGGCAGCCTTTTAGAAGCAGGTAGTTCTACTCAGCAATTAAAGCCCCAGTGACAGCTTAAAGAGCTCCTCTGGAAGTTTAATAAGTCCACCAGTGGATATAAGAAATAAATCTGGCTGCATTACAATCACTTCCAACTACTTAAGCAATAAGTGCAGAACTCTGCTCTCGTTCAGCCGTGACGTGGCTGAATGTTGCTTCACCCCTTGCTTGGTTTCCAGGGCTGGGATGCCACAGGAGGACCCAGCCCAGGGACCATGGGTCTGTGGGACCGTGGAGATCTTGTGGAGATCGTGGGTCTGCGGGAGGGGAATGGGATGAGCCAGTGCTTTAGGTTGGGGTGGCCTGGAGTCTGAAGTGAAAGACCCTTGGACTCCCTGGAAGTGCAAAAATTCCCTGTGCAGTCAGGCTGAGAGAGTGGGGCTGGTCAGCCTGGAGGAGAGGAGGTTGTGTGGAGACCTCAGGGCACATTCCAGGACCTGGAGGAACCTACAGGGAAGCCAGAGAAGGACTTTTCATCAGGAGCAGAAGTGAGAGGACAAGGGGGAATGGGTTCATGCTCAAAAGGGGAAATTTAGGTTGGACATATAGGAAGGAATTGCTCCCTGTGAGGGTGGGGAGGCCCCGGCACAGGGTGCCCAGAGAAGCTGTGGATGAACATCCCTGGGAGTGTCCAAGGGCAGGTTGGAGCAGCCTGGGACAGTGGAAGGTGTCCCTGCCCATGGCAGGGGGTGGCACTGGATGAGCTTTAAGGTCCTTCCCACCCAAACCGTTCTGGGATTCCATGACTCTAAAACATCTGTGCTAAATGCCAAAGTCTCCTTTGGCCCCGTGGTTGGTGAGGTGGCAGAGCTGTTGCACACCAGATCTTGGGATATGGAGGTGATGGGGAGGTAGGTCAAGAACCAGAGGAAAATGGTGATTTTGCACAGGTGTTTGCACAAACGCCTCTGTCCAGGCCGGGTTTTGACAGACTGGACTGGCACC
This sequence comes from Pitta sordida, assembly GCA_013390025.1. Classification (NCBI taxonomy): domain Eukaryota; kingdom Metazoa; phylum Chordata; class Aves; order Passeriformes; family Pittidae; genus Pitta; species Pitta sordida. Next base: position 112,786 of record WEKX01007097.1, read on the forward strand.
GTCGTGTTGTGACACCAATCCATTCCTCAGGAACGAGTTTTATCCTCCCAGTGCCCACTGGAGGTCAGGAACATGCACAAGACCCATCAGTGAGGACCTGAGCTTCACGTCTGGGAGCAGAACTTGTGTGTCAGGGGAGCTCCCACCCCCTCCTGTGCCTGTTACCACAAAAACATTCCCGGGATGGGGGCTCTCCATGCCAAAGGAAGACAGGAGCAGGATTTGGGCAGCGAGGGGCTTCTTTGAGCACCCCATCATCTCTTCCTTCCCCCATCTCCAGCTTTGAGGTGTTGCAGTGGTTGAAAAATGAACTTTGTGCCCATGTCCTCATAAAAAAAAATCTGGGGCTTTTTAAATCCAGCTTTCTAAGGGGCGTTGAAAGGTCCTGCACCGGGCAGGGGCTGCTTTTGAAATGGAACAAATTGTCCTTTTATGGCTCCCGTGGTGGGGGGATGCTGTAAATCTCCCAACATTTAACACATCTGTTCTTTTCCAGGCAGGCTACCAGTGTCCCAAGGAGCAGAGGGAGGAACAGCCGACGTTTCCTGACATCGGCTGCTCACGCGGCCCCCGGGAGCTCCTCGGGAAAGTTTTTGAAGGAATATTTATGGATGATCCCGGCGAATCAGGCCCTAAAAGGTACTGAGGAAGGGCTGGTGTTCATTAACATTTGGGAGCTGTGCATTGAGGATTTCCCTGGGGAAGGGGCAAAAGAAATGGAGTGAAAGTGAAAGAGCTTTCCAGTTAATCCAGTTCTTTTTTTTGTGACGTTATTGTTGTTGGCAAAAATCAGAACCTTGTTTCTGATGAAGAAGAAAAAAATAGAAGCACTTTTTTTTTTNATGGTTTTCCTTAAAAGTTTCTACACCAAATGCCATACCAAGTTCCTCAGAAAATATATGTATTTTTTCTCACTGATGTGTGGATCCATGGTTTAGTTTTGGTCTTTGTTCATCCACATCCCCATGCTAAAACAACAAGACATCTGCTCCAGCTAATAACCTGGGGATAACTTCAATTTGGAGGGTTTTCCTGAAGAAAACTTCCTTATTGCTGCAGTTTTGTTTCCATTTTATTAAAATGCCCTTAAAGCTTTGCAGCGTTGCCCTCCCAGAGGCTCCCACGTGATGTTCTCAAAGTTAAACCTCCCCGTCTCAGTAAAGAACAGATCAGACTTGTCAAATCCCTCAGAATTAATTACTCTGGTTTTATGAGGAGGGATGGTTTGGTGGAAGTTTCCACTTTCAGAGTCTTTTTCAAAGACAGGAGTCACTTAAAAGCCTCCTGTGGAGCCATTGACAAGAGAGAGTCCCATGAGGTGAGCCCGGGTTTGTCGGATTTATTCAAATTAACGATAAGGCCACACGTGTCCTTTGAGACTCTTCTTTCAGTGGAATGTCCTGAGGTTTATCTGAGTGTGCCTGAGATGAAACTTTGTCAGAGAAAGAGAAAACCAGAGTGTTTTGGCTAAACAATAACAGATTCCTCCAGGTTTGAACTTGTTGGGAGTTCTGCTGGATGTCCTGGTTCCAGAAGGGAGCAGCTGTAGTTCCCAGCACCTCCCAGTGTAGGATGGCATTTTCCTGGGGTCTTCCAGCCCTGGGAGTGTGTGGGTGGGACAGGCTGATGTTGGATGGGGTCCACAGGATCCATGGGGCTGCCACAATGGGATTGGCAGTGGGGACAGTTTGTTGGTGTCAGTGAAGCTCCGCCACACGCAGCTGCCATCCTGAGGGCCCCAGGGGAAGATCAGTGGACAGAGCCCCCCACAACTGTTGGATTGTGTCTCCTTCCATAATCCCAGGATGACTTCAGAAGAACCGAGGCTCTGCAAGAGGCGGTTGGAAGGGCAGGGGCTGTCTGGATGTGTGTCCACACCCACCAGCACTCCGGGAATGACTTCCAGGGAGAGGCACCTCTGTTTAAAGGTGATGTTCCCAACAGAAGGAAAACACCAGGACCACCCAGGGGGTAAAAAGAAAGTGTTTCCTTCTTATCATACCCCATCCCACCTTTGCAGTGAGTGCTGGATCCGTGGTGCCTCTGCTCTTCCTCCACCAGAAGCACCTTCTGCATGTGTTTATCCACAGGCAAAATCCTCCAGGGGCAAAGTGCCCTGACTCAGCTCCTCTGCTCAGCTCTGTGTGCCCTTGGCACAGGGCTCAGAGCAAACCTGCCCTCCAAGGCCTGAGATCTCGGGGTGCTGGAGAGGCAGCAGGAGAAAAGACGGTGATTATTTTTGCTGAGCTACAGCTGCTCTGCACCATCCTCACGGGACGGGGACAAGGAGGGGGTGCAAAGCCACAATGACCTCACCAGAAGCACAAGGAGAGGGTGGTGTCCAGCTGATCCTTGCGAAACACCCTCTGGAACGTGCTGGCCACTGGGAACTCTGCCCAGCTCCGAGCGTGTCTCACCATGGCCACGGCCTCGCCAGAGTCACTTATAACCCAATACCACAGGCACAGAAAAAGGGCTTTTTTTGATTCTCAGTGACTTTATGAGTGCAAGACACTGCCAATTATCTATCCTTCGTGGCATTTAAAATATCAACACCTCCCTCCCCAATGAAAACGGAGTTAAAGGTCCTGTGCTTCCCTGTGCCCCTTGCTCTCCCTGTGTCCCACAGTGGGGATGTGGAGATTTTAGGAAGCCTCCTCTGCTCCACTGAACTGTGTTTGCAATTTAGGGCCGTGGCCTTGTGCTCCTGCACCCAGTGTGTGCAGAGGGACCTGGGGACAGGTCTGGTGGGAAGCCAGGTTTAACTGTCCCTTGGAATCGTCACAACAGCTCAGGAGCTACTGGGGGACAGTTGAGTTTGGTCTGTGGTCACAGCCCTGAGGCCGACAGAGCTCAAGATGCATTTGAGGCTTCTTGCCACACCCACGGTGTGACTCTTGTGGATGGACCTGGGCAGGAACAGGAGCAGGACCCCACGATCCTTGTGGGTCCCTTCCAACTCAGCTCATCCCGTGACTCTGCGGTTCCCAGTCTGCCCAGCCCACAGACATCCACCCTCACCGTAGGTGCTCCAATTCTTTGCTCATGCCTGCCACGTGTTTCCAACATCTCTCTTAAAAAGAAACCTCCATCTCTCCCCCTCGTTTCCTTTTCGCCGAGACTCAGTTTGGAACTTGCATAAATCTTGCCCAAAAATAACACTGGCGCCTGTCCCAGCCGTGGGCGTCGTGACTCCTGCACAGGGAAGGCAAAGGCTGCGTCCGGATTCGTTTCGTGGCAGATTTCGGTCACCTTTGGCGCCTCTCCATCCTCGCTGGTCCCAAATTCACAAGGTTCTTCTTTCCAGCTTTTTCCCCCTCTTCTCCCAGGTTTTACCTCTGCCTCCCAGAGGCCTCGTCTCTGGTGTTTTCTTGGCACGGACTGTGCGAAACGTGGCGCTGACAAACCCGGAGAAGTGGCCAATAAATTCAGGGGGTTTTCTTGCCTTGGCTGTGAGTGGCCAGGGCAGTGCTGCTTCTTCCTTTGGGATGACATTAAAATGCAGCAGAGGATGAGGCTCGGATCCTGCTCTGTTGGTTTCCAGGCCCGGGCAGGAATTTTCCATTGGTGTGAGAAGAGTTCTGAGAACGTTTTTTACAAAGGAAAATGCTGAGACAATGATCACAGGGGCTAGAGGGCCCTGCCTGGGGTCTTTCTCTGGGAACCAGCCCTTGGGTCAGGGCTGAAAACCAAACCTAGAGTGAAAACCAAGGATCTGGTGCCCAGCTGGTGCAAAATAGCCGAATTCTTAAGATTTTAATGAGTTTGACATGCACAATCACCTGTGCTCGTAATCCCTTTGCACAGTCCTGCTGGGAAGCATTACAAGGAGATAAAGGGCAAGTTGTTCCTCTTGGAAATCCTTCCACCTTCCCTGTGGCAGGATATCTGGGAAGCTGAGCTCTGGCTGATCCATGTGAGTCTGAGGAACTGTGAGACGAGGATCTGGCTTGGCTGTGTGGTAGTGTGGATTATCTTCTTCTCCAAGTAGGGTAAATCAGGAGGAAAATGTACTTTAACGGTGGGAAGGAGCCATCAGCCCATCACAACAGCCTGTGCCATGGGGAAACAGCAGTGGGAGTGGTCCTGGGGGGCTGCAAAGGGACCCTCAGCCTGCTCTGGGCACCCTGGGAATGCACTGTCCAGGTATTCTGTGATCCCAGGAGCGAGCACAAGCAGCTGGAGCCTCCTGGACTGGGGAAGCCCTGCTGGCTGTGCCCTGCCCAGGACAGGGGACATCATTTGGGGTACAATGAGCTCTGGGAACTGGCAGGGCTGAGTCCCTGGTGAGACCCCCAACTCCGAGGCACAGAGACCCCCATCAGTGATGATAACTTGTGTTAAAGGAGCAGAAAAACTGCTTTTCTCCCTCTTCGGGTTCCCTGTGCTGGCTGCAGGAATCGGGATCCCTTTCCTCTGTTTGGGAGCTCACAAAGCTCCTCTCCAGGCCAGCCCTTTGTCTTGGGGCAGCCCTGGCCTTTCTGTTCTGTATTAATTTAAGATGCTGTGAAGTGAGAGGTGTGGGGGTGGCAGATGCTGTCTGAGACTTGTTCAGAACCTTTGCTGGTTAAACCCCCGAGGAATTTCGTTTAAACGAGCTGCCACCGGGATGAATCACGCCAGCATTGCCAGCTCCTGAACACTTCCTAACAACTGCCTGCAGGGCTCTTGCTTTTTAAACTGAAGACTAAAAGCATCTAAAAGTGTTTAAAATAATAGGGTTTGGTGGGGTTTTTTTTTTCCTTTTCACTGAGGAAGAAACAACATCTGCTATAAAAATCTGCTGGCCAGGGGCAGTGGGAACGGATACCACTTATCAGGGCTTGGAAAGTGCCTCAGCCTCGGCCCCGGGATCCCAAAGTGGTGTCTCATCTGTCTGCAAGCTGGACAGATTAGATGTCCAGAGAGGGTGCAGAACGAGGGATAAAAGCAAGAAATTTGAGGGAAGGAGGAAGGAAATGAAAGCAAGACTTCCAGGAAAGGGAAGGAGACAACACTGTGCTTATAAATATGTACCTGGGCTTAAGTGAAGGCTCCTAAAAGCCGCTGTGACCCAGCTGGGCTGCTCTGGAATAAAATCCATGAGGCAGCACGTCTGTTCCCGGGATTTGACTGGAGAGTGACATCTCTTCAGAGGCAGGAAAGTGGTCAAGAGCGAGCATGAAACATGTAAGATTGCAGAATTCAAAAGGATAAACATTATTTGATACCTTATTTATAGGGCACCACAGGGGAAAGGTAAAGGTTTCAGAAAAGAAAGAAGCACTTTAATTTTATCTGGAGATTTTCCAACAATAAAATCTAATCCATCATTCTCCGTGTGTGACTGCTCTTAATGAAAATTTAGAGGCTGTGACTGAAATTTAGAATTCACAGGGGACACTATTAGGAAGATGTCTAGCAGCTATGCAAAACCTGTTATATCATAGCCCTGCCAAGGGCTGGGAAGAGTGGAGAGTGTGAAAGGACAGCTTTTAATTCCGAGTGCTGAGGCTCCACAGAGCTCCTGGGTGGTGCTGGGACTCCTGGAACGGCTGTTCATCCATGGATCAGCTCACGGGGTGACTTCAAAACAGAAAGGATTTGGTGAGTTTGCATTTCTTTTTTATACAAAGCACCTGGTGATGATGAGAGTTGTTGATCTCCCCTGATGTGCCCCACATTTTGTGTTCAGATTTAGTGAGTACAGTAAAGAGCTTTCCAAAAGGCAAATAAACCTGTTTAATCAGAGAATCGTGGCATGGGTTGGGTGGGCAAGGACTTTAAAGCTCATCCCGTTCCACTAGACCAGGTCACTCCAAGCCCTGTCCAAACTCTGGAGCCACAAAATGCCTCCCAGGCTGACCCTGGGGGAAGGTCGACCATCCCTAGTCATTACCAATCCTCTGCATCTTCTTTTTAATCAAAGCAGATCACCAGATGGTTTCCAATAGCTTTTAATGGTCAAAAAAGGAGCTTCTTCGATTATGAAGACAATCATGTGAAATTATTGAAGGGCCTGGATGTACCATCATGAATCAGTTTAATGCCAAAGTCATTGCCAATTATTCAACTGACTCAAAAGGAGACTCCATCCCTAAATGTTAAATCACGGGATAAATCTGTCCTGGGAAAGGTTTTAGTAATCAAAATTCTCTCAAAGCAGAAAAGGCTTTTCTAAAAGCAGTGGGGGGGAAAAAGGGGTAGAGCTTAAGCCAGACATTATATAGTAATGCCAGATGTTAAACAGTTGACTTAAATTATTGGCAGCTATCAAATACAAGATTCTGATACTACTGGTTGCAGAGCTCTGCCACCAAGTTTGTAATCTGTGGAATGGGGTTAAATATTCCTTCAATTTTCTGCCTACGGATAACGGGCAATTTGGATTAGCTTCCTCAGAAAAATAACCTCCTAATTCTCAGCAGATGAGCACCAGCCTTGTGCCACATCAAAAAACCAAGAGCATGGTTAATGTGTGACCTTTAATGGCAGATGTTTTTAAATTATGTGACTTTGTGTAATTAAGGACAAGACAGGCCTGAAACTGCTCTGCCTGAAGACAGCAGAAGGCGCCTACAGAGTTCCCCTGTTCCCAAATGCAGATAAAACATCCCCCCCAAAAAAGGGTTCACAGATTTGCACATGGATCTTCTCTATCCCAAAATTCAGCTTTTTAAAGTTTTTCCATGAATTTCTGCGCTGGGGAACTCCAATCCCCCGAGATCAGAATTGCAGCCACGTGTCCTGCAACAACCCTCCTCTGTGGCATCAGTGACTGCTGCCAACCATGGCTGAAAAATGGGATCTGGGCACCTCCTGCTCAGGCCAGGACTGGGGAGAATTGCCTTCTCCCCCACTGGTCTGGAACCACTGCCATAAGACTGGGGGTTGTTCTCTCTCCATGCTCAGTCTGGGATATGGTAGAAATTACATCTGTAATGACAGGACAAGGGGAATGGGTTTAGAGTGACAGAGAGGAGATTTAGATTGGGATACTGGGAAAAAATCCTTCCCTGGGAGGGTGGACAGGCCCTGGCACAGGGTGCCCAGAGGAGCTGTGGCTGCCCCATCCCTGGGAGTGTCCAAGGCCAGGCTGGAGCAGCCTGGGACGGTGGAACCCCCATGGCAGGAGGTGGAACTGGATGATCTTTAAATTCCCTTCCAACCCAAACCTTCTGTGATTCCATGATTTCACAAATGCAGCTCCCTAGAGGGGTAAGGACAGTCCCAGCCTGACCCACTCCCCACAAACTTGAGTAAAACGTCCTCTAATCCTGGGCTGAGGCTGAAGTAACAAAACTCAGCTCTTCAGATGAGCCAAACTCCACATTTGCTTTTATTTGGATTTTTTTTCCTTCCTTGATACAGAGCTGTGAGCAGTTGAGAGCATGGACAGCACGGCTGGGTTTGTTCCTGCCTTGGGAACGTCCTCATTCCAAGGCTGGAAGGTAGGTGAGGAAAGGGTCAAAACACATCCCCCAACTGCACAGAGGAGAAAAATGTTGGCAGAGCAAACCTTGCCACAGGAATAAAAGGTTGTCCTGCCTCTTCATGTTACTCCACATGGGATGAGTAAAACTGTCGGTCAGACTGAAGCGTCTGATACACAAAGGGGAATAAAAACTCATTAAAAGGCTAAAAGGAAACCCTATTAAAATACCAAATATAAAATGGAGGAGACTTGATCACCCTCGTGCTAGAGGAGTGTCAGGCTTGGAATGAATCTAGGGTGGTTTTTTTCCCTGAAAGCAGAGGAAATGCATTCTGTGGTAAGCCAGGTGGGATGAGGGGCAGGTAGAGTGTCAAAGAGCACTGATAATATTTCAGGGCTGAAATACGAAGGGAATTTATCCGGCTTTTGGTGTGGAGGGAGTGATAGCAGATTTTTGAAGGAATTCCAACGTGGTTCATGCTCATCTGGTTCTTCAATCCAGAGCTCTTGGCCGTCACTGTGCCGAGGCAGGAGCATCTCCCCTGCTCCTCGCAGCCCTGGTGAATCAGCACTCGGGATTCTGCTGCCATGGCCTGGCTCTTGTTCCCCTAAAAAGCCAGAAAAACAATTTAAAAAGAGCATTTTATGGGCCTGAACCACCTTGAGAACCATCTTTCTCTCATTTCCACTTTATGTGGTCTTGGAAGGGAAGAAATTACACTGGGAAAGAGCTGAAGGAGCCATTTTCTTTTGAGCACTGAAAACCCACCTTAGTCCTGTTAGTTTTGGAATGATGGAGCCTGGTGTCCAATGGATTTCACAGATTTCACAGATTACACAGATTATTGTGAGTTGGAAGGGACCCACAAGGATCATCGAGTCCAACTCTTAAACCACACCACTGTCCACCTGGCGGGAATCAAACCCTGGTCTCCCGCATGGCAGGCAGGGACACTCACCACTGTATTTGGACCTCAGGACTGATGAATTTTTAAACCAGACTGAACTGGGTCTACAGCAGGATTTCACCCCTTCTTACACACCAGANTGGACCTCAGGGCTGATGAATTTCTAAACCAAACTGAACTGGGTCTGCAGCAGGATTTCACCCCTTCTTACACACCAGAAGAGCCGTATGGGAGAAAAAAGACGTGATTAATACCTGACCCAGAGCAACTCTTGCCAGATCACATGCCCAGAGTCCTCTTTTTCAGTGTTTTCCCCTGTCTGGTGTTTCATGAGCATGAATGTTACCAAGGGTTTTCCTTGATTTGGGAATTTTTGCTCCACCTCATCCTGGATTTGAAGTTTTCTGATTGTGGTTAAACCCAGAGAAGGCATAAAAGGAGGATTTCTTTCTCAGACATACACATAAAACCTGTTATTTCAGCCTTCTCAGGAATGTGTTACCTTTGTGATTTGAACCTGTTTGTCCATTTGGTTAAAACTGGCCCCAGAATTCAGTACTAATTACTAATTACTAGTTAGTGAGGGGAACATTCCCTTATCCCTGGGATATCACCACGGAAATCCCATTCCCTCACAAAATCAGGGTTCAAGGAAAAACTTGTTTCTAATTTAGATGGAACATTCCACTAAGGCAGGCCCTGAGCTCATTCCGTTTTCCCAGCTCTGCTACCATTTTCCTCCTGCCCAGGGAGGCCTGGTTTTGTCTCAACCCCTCCTCCCAAATCCTGGTTTTCTGGACAACAAGGCTGGTTTCCTCCCACCTCAGCCACACCAGGATCCAAAGAGGGCCCGTTATTCCCTCACAGGCATGTTATAATCACCGAAGTCGTGTTTCCTTCTGAAACCTGAGCAGAGCTGGTTCCACACACAGCTTTCCCAGCTCCTTGCAAGGCACCGAGGGGCAATTCAAAGGTGAAAAAAGGGGGAACCCGCCCTCACATCCCCATGGAAAGTCTGCCCATGAACAGAGGCAATGAACCTGCAGAGACTTGAGAGAAGCCAGAAAACACCACAGCTCTTTCCCAAAAGCTCAGTTAGAAGAATCTCTTTTACATTTCCAGTTCTGAACATCATTTTGGGGGCCAAACATGCCCAAGAGCCACGACATGAGTCAGCTCTGGCACCTCGGTTGGGCTCAGTTGATGGATTAGCGTTTGTCCAGGTGGGACTGTAGTTCTCAATCCTCAGGGCCTTTTCCAGTCCATTGATCCATCCCAAACCTTTCAGCAGGTACAAACAGGCCTTTGCCTTCCAGCAGAATGAGGCAGCAGCAAATATAAATGGGACGTGAAAAGTTTCTTGAACAGACATTTTAATGGTCTGTTCACTGTTGCGGTCGGAGAGAAATTCCCTTTGAGTTCAGAAGCTGCTGGGTAGAAATTCACTCTTCTGTGTCTCCAGTTGATGCCCCAACCCGCTCCTGAGTGCTGCTGGAAGCACAGAGGTGGGAATTATCTGCAAAATAAACCAAGAGCAGGCCAGGGCTTTGTGAAGAATCGCCTGTAGCAGCTGTAATGACACCTGGAATTGTGCATTCCTTCCTGAATGTCCCACCTTCCAGCCTGCAGCTAATTATTGTCTGTATTCCTCTTGATTTGGAAGTGGACAGAGGGAAGAACGTGGCAGTTTGTGCTGTGAGGAGATGGGAAGAAGGGCCTGTTTGTGTTTCCAGGTGTGTTTGGAGAGGTTTCTGGTACTTCCCTGTGAGGGTGGGGAGGCCCTGGCACGGGGAAGCTGTGGCTGCCCCATCCCTGGAAGTGTCCAAGGGCAGGTTGGAGCAGCCTGGGACAGTGGAAGGTGTCCCTGCCCATGGCAGGGGTGTGGGATGAGATGAGCTTTCAGGTTCCTTCCAACCCAAAGCATTCAAGGATTCCATGATGTCAGTCCCAGACCTTGAGCTCGGCTGGGTCTGGGCACAACCCCGACCACGGCAGAGCAAACCAAGCTCAGGAGACATGAAATTCAACCAACACATTTTACACCCACACCACTAAAAATAAGACGCCAACGCCAACTCTTCATCTGGAACGAGAAGCACCAGTGTCACTGTGTCCTGGACGAGGCTCAGCACTCAAGTCCTGACCATATTTAGCCATCAGATCATCCCACAGGACTTCACAGAATCATGGAATCACAGACTGGTTCGGGTTGGGCGTGACCTTAAAGCTCATCCTGCCATGGGCAGGGAATCAGGAATTCTGCAAGAGAGCAGCAGTTTTAGAGAAAATTATTCTGGCCAAGCGTCAGTTCTGCCTTCATTATTTCTCCCTGCTATCTCCATTCTTCATTCCATCCCCTAAATTGCTGCGTTGAGTTACCCAAGGGTTCTAAACCACTGTCATGCTACGGAGGCAGCTACAGGGAGGAAATTATGTCTCCCTAAAATGCCCCACGCAGCTGAAGTCAGGCCACCTATTTAGGTGTCAGCTTTTCATTCTGTCATTGCAAGCACAGAAACTCAACACATTTTGCCCAAATGTGTTGAAAACCACGGAGACATTTTAGATTATTCATGGAATAAATATTCATTTGCAGGAAGAGGGAGGGTTTAATGCATTAATATTTCAGGCAGTGTGTGCAGACGCTTCCAGAAAAAGGTGATCGTGTTCTGAGTGCTGTTTAAATAGTTCCTAATATTAAATATATCAGGAATTAAAGATATCATGATACCTTCTTTTTAACATTTAATCATGGAATAGAATCCTGGAACGGTTTGGGTTCAACCGGACCTTAAAGCTCATCCAGTTCTGACTCTCTGCCATGGGCAGGTTTTGCTGAAGTTAAAAACCTTGCTAGATTTTCCTTAACAGATTATTACTAGTGAAAAATTCCCTGAAAATCAACCTTCAAACTTTCCCTCCCAACGCTGTGACACCATCACTCTGCTGGTCACTTCTAACCACAAACACATCGCACTTGTTGCCCTGAACACCAGCAAAATGTCCTTATTTTATTCCCAACTCCCCTCAGAACTCCGCGTTCCCTGTGCCAGCAGCACATTAATATATCGCGACTTCACATCTCCACCTTCCCTTGGTCCAGAATTCTTTTTTTTATTATTATTATTTATTTTTGAGTCTTGTGCGGCGCTCTGGTACCATCTAGTGTTCTTAGGAAAGCCTGAGCTGTTGCATGTGGCTTTTGCTCGCTGCTGCCCTGTCGGGCTCGCAGGAGGAGTCGCCTGTCGCGACAGAAGGTGGTGATTTGGGGTGACAACACTCAATGACAGCATTTCCTCTGCCACCAGCCGTGGCTTAGGACGAGCGGATCCAGCAGGACTGGAAGGGAAAGCTCCCCCTGGGCTGTGGGGAGCCCACACCGGGGCGTGTGTGTGTGCCCGCGTCACCTGAGGGACAGGGAGCCACCATGGCGCCCCCGACGCCACAGGAGATGCTCCACCGCCTCCCTGTGCCCTTCTGCGGGGCGTCACACACCAAGAAGACCCGCAGGACGCTGCCCAGATGCCAGACTTCGCGGAGGGTGAACGGATTGTTTGATTTAAGCGGGTGATTGAAAGGGTTTATTTAAACACCGTGCCACACACACACACGCACTGCCCCCAACAAAGATGGCGGCCGCTCGCCGCCCTGGCGCGGAGCCGTTCCGGGGCGGCCCCGGAAGCGCCCGGGGTTTCAAAGAGTGGCGGGGACGCGGGAGCGGGGCCGGTGCGGGGGAACGGCGCGATAATCGCGATAGATAACCGGGATAACCGGGGACAACGGGGACTGGAGGCCGCGTGCCCGGAGCGGTAAGGCGTGGCCGCTGGGGAGAGGCGGTTTGGGGCAGGTTGCGGGTGTTGGGGCCGTGAGGGAGAGGAGGGGAAGGGGCTGGTGGGGGGTGAGGCCTGGGAGGGTGAGAACTGGAGGGGGTGAGGGCTGAGGAGAGGGGGTGTAAGGGTTGGGGGTGTTGAGTTTGGGGAGGGGGGGCGTTGCTGGTGTAACTGGAGTGAAGGACGGCAGAGCTGCGGTGAGCGGTTGTTATGGAAGGGAGCCCAAAGGTCACCCAGTGCCACCCCCTGCCATGGGCAGGGACACCTGCCACTGTCCCTGGCTGCTCCAGCCTGGCCTGGGACACTGCCAGGGATCCAGGGGCAGCCGCAGTGGTTGCTGGATGGAAGGAAGCTGGATGGAAGCTCCTGTGGTTTTGGAGCTGCTGAGGATCAAACATTTCTGTCCCTGGTGGGATTTACCCAAGGGAAGTGACGAATGTGGGGCTTGAGGTGTCTCTTTTTTGAGGAAAGGACCTTAAAAGTGTGAACTGCTTTTGTGTCCTGTTTGCTGACAAGTGGCTCCTTTCCTTTGGAGTTCAGGAGCCATGGGGCCATCGGAAGGAGTGGAGGGGGAGCAGAGCATAATCCTGATCAGTGATGATGAATCCGAGAGCACCCTTGGGAATTCCGTGCTGTTGGTGGACCCCCAGGGTAAGAGCTGCTCCCCTGCTCTTGGTGAATAAACTGAATTAAATTATTACGTGCCATGCCTCCAGTCTGCCTTTCTGCTGCTGGCAAAGCAAAGTGAATAAAACCAGGAGGAACTGCCATGATTTCATGATTTTTAGTGATTTCTTTGACAGCATTGCTTACCCCTAAAGGATGGTACTCATTTACGTCTCCTGTTGTCTTTGGTGCAGAGAAATCTGCTCTGGGAGAGGAGAAGCGTGAGGAAGTTGTGGATGAGGAGTGTGAGTTAGTGGTGACCTTCTGTAAACAAGCCAATGTGATGCCTCATGCAAGATACGACTGCACCACACACCCCTTTGAGTATGTCCAGGGCTGGGGAGGCTCATTTGGGGCCTCATTTTTAGCAACTTTTGTCCTTGAGTAACTTATTTCCTCAATAACCTTCTGGTTTTCAACTTTGTAGGAGAACAGAGTGTGACACTTGCTCACCCCTTGGGGAAAATGCTGATATTTGTGACCAGTGCTACTGTTACATCTGTGATAAAGTGGCTTCAGAGGTAGGGGGACAACTCGGGGTAAATGGAATTGCTCATCAGGAAAGAGAATCCTGGGGTGGTTGGGGTTGGAAGGGGGTTTAAAGCCCCTCCAATCCCACCCCCTGCCATGGGCAGGGACACCTCCCACTGTCCCAGGCTGCTCCAAGCTGGCCTTGGACAGTCCCAGGGATGTTCAGCCACAGCTTCTCTGGGCACCCTGTGCCAGGGCCTGCCCACCCTCCCAGGGAAGGGTGGAAGGGCACAAAAAAAGAGTAAAACATGAAAATTGAGTGTTTTCACATTTTCTCTCCTCAGTGTTGATCCCTGTCTGCTTCACCATCCTGCTGAAAGTGTCAGGGTTTATTTCTAGCAGCCCAGGCAGCTGTGGGAGGAAACATTTAATATGTACAAGGAGATTTTCCTCCTGTTTGCTTTGGGCAGACAGTGCATTTCATAAAATCAAATTACAAAATCAGACTGTAGGAACAAGAGAAATGTCAGACCTTTAGAACTTCCTACCCTGGAGTGGGGGAATGGGGTGTGTGAGCTTTGTTTGTTTGGGGTTTGTTGGAATTCAGAAACATCAGCTGTGAGCAAATTTGGGGTGAAGGTGCAAAGCCAAGGCTCTGCTCCCAATTCCAGAGCCCTGAAGTTCCCTGTGAAGTGATCAGGAAGGACAGTAAATAATGAGGGGGTATTTTATTCCTGTTTTCCATAATATTGGATTATTGTCACATTGATCTCTCCTCCTGCCTGTCCAGACACTTCACTGGGGCTTTGCTCAGGTGAAGGATGAGGTGAATTGTGGCTCTTTCCTTGGAGAAACTGGTTTTTGGGTCGCTCAACCAGAGAGGGAGAAAAAGGACAACAAGAAACCCTCTTTCCCTGTTTTTCCTGTTTTCTGGAACAGTGCCAGAGCTGGACAACCCCTTCCCTGTGTCACTGCAACGCCCACAACAAAAGCAAGTTCTGGAAGGAGCAGAGGGACTTCACCCTGGCCGGAGTCCTGGTCATGTTCAACCTGGAGCTCACGGACATTGACAGTGACCTGCGCCACGGGGGTGGGTGCTCTGCTGCCACGGGACACCTGCAATTCCTGGGAAGAGCCTGGGGGGTTGTGAGGCCCTTATTTGGCTATTGGAGCATCCAGGGCCTGCTTCCATCTCTCCTCTCTGTGGAAGGGCCACAGGCTGGCTTGGGTTGAGAGGGATCTTAAAGATGATCTTATTCCAGCCCCTAATCCCAGGCAGGGACACCTTCCACTGTCCCAGGCTGCTCCAACCTGCCCTTGGACACTCCCAGGGATGTTCAGCCACAGCTTCTCTGGGCACCCTGTGCCAGGGCCTCCCCACCCTCCCAGGGAAGGATTCCTTCCCAATATCCATCTAAACCTCTCCCCTTCAGTTTCAAACTTTCACCAATAAAATTGGGTGCAAGAAACTCATTAAATAATCCTGGTGACTTTAGGATTGTCTTTCTTTCAGTTTGGAAAAAAAAGATGCAAAACTCTGAGTGCAATTTTTTTTTATGTCTTGTCTCTTAGGAAGCCTTCTAATAAAATTCACCCAGGAACTTTCTGTGGCATATAATAAATATCTGACTGGAGAAAGGATTCCTCCCGGGCAGCATGAATGCTTTTGCCTCCCCAAATTGCCTCCTGGGCAGTGCAACGTCTGCAGCTCACGGAACACAGAGGTTTTGTACAAGTAAGTGACCACAGGATTTGTGTGGGTTTGATTTCTTTGGTCCAGTGACAAATCAGGATTGTGGCACCTGATCCAGCAGAGGTGGAGCTGAGAAAGTGAGCTGTGAGGTTCTACTTCAATATTATTTTAAATTTTAAATCCACTTTTAAATGTGCCATACAAGACACCTGATANTAATGTAGTTTAAACACCTTCTTCAATATAATTTTAAATACAATCTTAAATGTGCCATACAAGACACCTGATAATGGGAAAGCCTGAAAATAAAGGCTCTGCTTGAGGGTAGCATTGGATGAGAGGTTGGGAAGGGCGGGGAGGCCCTGGCACAGACACTTTCCTTATGCACCACTTGACTTCCTCAGGTATTCCGAAGTTTTTGCCCTGGTAACAAGATTTTTAAACCAGGCAGAGCAAGAAAGTCCCAAAGCTGCTGCTGTCATGCTGCTGGGAGCAGCCAAAGAAATAGCCCTGCACAAAGATCCTTCTCTGTGAGTACCTGATGGGTTTTAGAGAGAAGTAAGTGAGGTGTGGGGTGGTTTAACAAGCAGGAGCAGCAGCTCCTCTGCAATTCCTGGGGCTGGAATGTCCAACTTTGCAAGGAGCAGGTCGGATGCTTTATTTGGGAAGGTCTTTGTGCCCTTGCTGTGGTTGGGAATTTTGCACTGTGAAACTTGTTTTCTCTGTTTGCAGTCATTTCTCTTAGTGTGGCAGCTCCCAATGCTTTTTGAGGAAGTGTGGAGTAGAGAGAAGGGGGAAAGGCAGGAAAAGCAGGCAAACATTAATTGGTGCTTCTTTCCCTCCCCTCACAGAGGTTGGCAGAACCTCGGCCACTCTGCTTGCCTAAAAATCGCTGTGCCATGTCTGTTCCAAAGGTAACATCCCTTTCCTTTCTGGACACAAACTTTGTTTGGCTTCAAAATGCACTTTAAATGACAATTCCTCTGCTCAGAGGCACGTGGAATGTTCTGGAAGGCCGGAGCAGGTGTCAGGCTGTGGTGAAAGCACAGAGCAAATGGTGTCTGTGAGAGATCAAACCTTGGAACATCCCACTGGGATGGAACAGGGGAAAATTCCCCCAGAGGCTCCTGAGTTTGATCTTTCACTTTTCACCCGCAATTCTCTTGCACAGAAGGTTAATGAGTTAATTTTTAACTTCTTTCCACCCCAGTTCTGTGTTCTCACCTTCTCTGAAACTGGTGACAGGTGTAACCTAAATCCTTCAGCAATTCTCATTTTAAATTACTATTTTAGATTTTTTTTTCATTTCTGGCTTTGAAAGAACAAGAAAAAGATTTATTTTTTTTTAACTTCCCTCCCAAAATTTTAGAAGAGTAAACTCTTCTGTATCTCCAGTTATCAGTTAATCCAAAAACAGCTCGGGTGGATTATCAGGTCCAGCCTAGTTTGCAGTTTTCCTTTTACATATTCCCTTGAAATGTCTGTTTTAAAGCTTAAACCCACAGAATTTTGCTGGCTTTAAAAATATTGTCATTATTCACCACAAATCTTAAAACGGGATTTTAAATAGAAACCCAAACTGTCATTTAACCCCTAAAAAAACCCCTCAAACTGTGGAGCTTGAGATGATGAAAAAGACACAACTTTTTAGTAATTAATTTTAATTTTTTTTCTTTTCAACCCATAGGATCACAACCCGACTCCAGAGAATGCTGGTGTTGTGTGACTTCCCAAAAACTCTCTATGAAAAGTTTATTCTGTTTTTCCAGTCCATCCCCCTTCCCTGTCACTGTTTTGGCTTTTCAAATAGGTAAGTTCTTCATCTTTTTGTCCACAGAATATATACAGTCTGTGGGATGGTTCTTTCCCTGCTACTAAAAGTTGGGATCATTTTCTGGGACTATTTTGCTTTTTATTTGTCCCACCCTTCTACAAAAGCTGTGGTTTGATGCTCTGAGTTCTCTCTGTATTATTTTACTTTTTCTCCCCAGAATTGAGCTGTGAACCCCGAAATGGTTTTAGGAGTAAATTTTCATGATATTTAAGGGAAATAAGTTGGGATTTTATATCAATCCTGTCCAAAAGGAATTAAAAAGGAGTTTTTCTACCCCTGCAGTGTGAGCGTTATGCCCTGGGATCACGTGCTGCTGACCACGGTGCTGAAAGGCCAGAACATCACCGGGCAGAGGACACAGAAAGGCAGGAAAATGTTCCTGTGGGAGGCACTCCCTGTCATTCAGGCTCGAGTGGAGAAGCTGCTAGACAAAAAGAAGTGAGATTGGCTTGGATTTCCCGTTTCTGGGGTGTTTTGGGGTAATGAGGGAACACACACCAAAGTCCCATCTGAAGGTGGGTTTGCTCATTCCTTCTTCTCAAAGGAGCTTTTGACAGCTTTTCAAAGCTCTTTGAAAGCTTCAGGACCAGAAAAAGAATGTTGGAGTGGATCATTTCTGTGTTGCCATGATCCATGCAGGGTTTAGATGTTGATTTTTAAAGCAACCAGTGGAAGACAGGCAGGAAAAAACAAGTGTTCTGGGTCTTCAGAGGTTTGTATTTAAAAAAAAAATAGTTTTCAAAAGCAAACAGTTCACTTCAAAAATTCAGTTGGAACTTCCTGGTTTGTGTTGCCAGAGTGGATAATCTGGGGAGAACCACTTGGCTTTTATTTCCAGTTGCTTTCTGCCCTCTTGTGTGGGAGGCTCTGTTGTTTTGTTGCATTAATTGTGGTCACCATCTGATTGGCCTTTGTGCTTCTTGCCTTTTCCTCCTCACCCTCTTCTCCTCTCCCCAGGTACAAAGAAGTTGTTCGTTACCTGAGAGCTGTGAAATGCAACGATACCATAGGGTAAATGGCTTTTTCCCTCTCCTTTTCCCCCCTTTCCTTTCCTCCCTCCTTTCCCGCCTTTCCTTTCCTCCCTCCTTTCCCCCCCTTCTTTTCCTCCCTCCTTTTCCCCCTCCTTGCTTCCCTCCCTCTCTTCTTCCCTCCCTCTCTTCTTCCCTCCCTCTCTTCTTCCCTCCCTCTCTTCTTCCCTCCCTCTCTTCTTCCCTCCCTCTCTTCTTCCCTCCCTCTCTTCTTCCCTCCCTCCTTTTCCCATCTCCAACACAAAAACCTCTCCCCACTGACAATCCCACCCTCATTCCTCCCCTCCAGCCTGAGAGATCTCCGGGATAAGATCCCCTTCTACTTGTGCAAGATGGGGAATTTCCTGGACGCTGCCCATTCCCTGCTGTTCCCCGTCAGCAGCCTGGCCTGCTGCTCTGCCTGCAGGATCAGCCCCTGCCACTTCGAGCTCTACCTCAAGATGTTCAGGACAGGCAGTGTCCCCTCTGGGAGTGACATGCTGCAGCCTGGGCCGTGGATCACCGTTGGCAAGTGGCATTTCTTGCTTAAGGGTGGTTAGAATTTAATTGAAATTATTTAATTTCATTGATGCTGCCTCCTGGAGTGACTGGTCAAGGGGGAATGGCTTCAAAGGGAGGCTTGGGTTACGTGAGATATAAGGAAAAATCCTTCCCTGTGAGGAGGGAGCTGTTTGTCTGTTGGGTTTCTGTTTGTGTTCCTATTTTTAATATGTTTTTCAGTCATTTTTTTTTCCTTTCTTGCAGGGTCTCCCCTGAGAGAAGGAGTGCTAATTAAGCAGGCACTCAAACTCCTTTACAGCAACCTAGCACTGTACAGGAATGTGAGTTACCAAAACTCCCTCAATTCCCTCTTTTCTCCTGTTACTTTTCCAATGCAAGGCTTTACTTTCAGAACTTCTCTCTGTGAATAACTCACACCCCTGAACAGATTCCACTTTGTAATCCCAACGTTCTGTTGTGTTTCAGCCCAAGTGCTGGAGTTCCCTCGTCATGATTTTGGGCAGCAGCAATTTGCTGGAAAAAAGTGGCCACCTCCATCCCTTATCCCTGAAAGAGCCACCACTCGACTTCCAGGAGGTAACTGGAAACACTGGGAGGGAAATGGGAGAATCTCTTGCCAAGAGGGGTTTTTTTGCTGTGGGCATTGGCCTGTTCTAAATGCCAAGGTTGACTTTGCAGTGCCTCATGCAGTGCTCCTGGCATGTGCCACTGCAGGATTTGGGGTGAAGGAGTGTTCAAGGCAGCTGGGAACAGCTTCATCCTGAGGAAACACCTCAACTCCTGCTGCTGCTTCTGTGTTAATGTTGGGATGGATCAGATGATAAAGGGCCTGAAGTGGCAGGACAAGGGGGGGTGACTCCAAACTGTAGGAGAGGTTTAGGTTGGGATTTTGGGAAGGACTCCTTCTCTGGGAGGGTGGGGAGGCCCTGGCACAGGGTGCCCAGAGAAGCTGTGGCTGCCCCATCCCTGGGAGTGTCCAAGGCCAGGCTGGAGCAGCCTGGGACAGTGGAAGGTGTCCTTGCCTATGGCAGGGTGTGGATTGGATGATCTTTAAAGTCCTTTCCAACCCAAACCATCCTGATTCTACACGAGAACATTCAAGGGCACTGTCTGAGGTTGGCTCTGCCCATCCTCCCCCTTCCCTTGCAGAGAGCCCTGGCTGCCAGTGGGACCCTTTTGAAGGAGCTGAAGGCCAAAGTCAACGTCTCTTTACCCCCTGCCATTTTCTCTCCTGAGGTAAGTGCCCCTGGAAATCTGGGCATTTCCCATCTGGCTCTTTTCCAGCAGCAGTGGGAGCAGTTGGGTTGTCATTTCAGCTTTTAAGAGGAGGGCTTGAAGATTTTTTTTGGTGGGGGGAAGAGTTTTAAAGCTGTTGTTAGAGCTTAAAGAGAGATACAGAGGTAAGAATTGAGGGGCTGCTCTGGTCTCCCACATCTGCAGCCCAGGACAAGTGGTACTTCATCACTGTCCAAATTTAATGCATTTGGAAAGTAGGGCTGGTAATAATTGATTCTGTCTCAGCTTCTTACAGAGTCTTCTTGTGTCATTTGGTTCAGACCTGAGCCTGTCCTTTGAGACTTGCCTCAAAACTCAGAATAGCCCAGAATTTCTGAGTTTCCCTTAAATTAGGGTTTCAGTTAGAGTGGAACATGTTTGAAGGTGGCTGGAAAAATACTCTCTGTTCAATGCAGTCAGTACATCTAAGAGCTCTCTCATCCTTTTTACTTCTTTTGAGGAAATTTGGTTTATTTTCCCAATCTGTGACTCCCGAGCTAGATTTTTTTGTTCCCCTTTAATTGTCTTATTTTTGCTTCTCTGGCTTCATGTCTTTGCGAGCACCAGATGAACAAGCTGCATAAATAAATAAATAAATACAATTCCTGCTCTGTTCCCCCTTGGTTTTTTCTTGCTCTGCACAAGATTCTGGTGGATTACTTGTCTGACT
Organism: Pitta sordida; assembly: GCA_013390025.1. Classification (NCBI taxonomy): domain Eukaryota; kingdom Metazoa; phylum Chordata; class Aves; order Passeriformes; family Pittidae; genus Pitta; species Pitta sordida. The sequence goes on from WEKX01007097.1 coordinate 133,076, forward strand.
TCCAACCTCCCCAAGTGAAATGGGAGCCCCTCACTGCTGGTTTGACTGGATGCAAAATACAACAGTGGGGGAAAATAGGATTTTAAATGTATTTTTCTTCCCGTTGTCTCCTCCTGCAGCTGCACCACGAGGCTTGTCTCATCCTGGCAGTGCAAGCAGTGCGACAGATGCTCTTGTGTGACCTTCCATACCTGACTTCCTTCTTGGAGATAGCCCTGGCTTTTGGGGTGAGTCCTGGCCACTGCTTTTCCTTCTAAAAGATTAAAATGATATTTAACATCTCTGTAACACCATCTTGGAGGGTTTAGATACGTTTATTTGTTTCAGCTTTGATCTTTATTGGAGTATTTTTATTTTCTTTTTAAGAAATTACTGGCACCCGAGTTAAATCACTGTTTTATCTCCTAGAATAACCTGTGGGCTCTGAGGCTGTTGCTGGACCATCTTTCCTATGAGGAACACGTTCTCCATGGCACTGTCAGCCTGATTTTGAGGGATCTGAGTCGCCAGAAAGCAACGATGCTGAGGCTGTGAGTAACCACTTGCTCCCTGAAACCCGTTTCTGGAAACCCCAGAGCAATCCCCCAGCACAAAGGGATAATCCTCAGCTCCTGGAAACCAGCCAGGCAGCGCTTTGGGGATGCAAATCCTGCGAATCCACAGGGAAATCGTCTCCACAGCTGTGTTTGCTTCCTGCTTTTCTGTTGCTCAGGTGGCAAAACCTCGGTGCCCAGTACGTGGGGCAGTTCCTGTGGCTCTTCCTGACCTGCAGGCACACCAAAGTTCAATCCATTGGCCTCTTCTCCCTGAGGATCATTGCAGAGAACCTGCACATGTGAGTGGAACCTTTACCCCCCTCAGAATCCTGCTGCTGCCTCGCTCCTGAGGGGTTTTATCCCAGTGACCAGCCTGACCTCATCCCTCACTCTTACTTTTAACCAAACCTGAAGGTTGGGATACATTTGGAGTTGTGCTGTGTTACCTGTTGCCTCCTCACTTCCCAGAGCACAATGTTAGGGAAGACAATTCTGTTACTGAACACCATCCAGAGTAGCCAAAAATCCTTGAATCAGGGCTTGGAGCAAAGCAGTTACTGGGCATAAAACTTCAGGCAGAGAAAAGAAGTGAAAGCACCTCAAAATGTCGCTTTTTGGTGGGGATTTCCAAACCTCCAGAAGTCTGAAACTTGGAAGAAATATCATCACGTGGTGAGGGAGGAAAACCCACCCAAGAGGAGAGATTTGGGAATATCTGTCAGGGGAAAAAAAACCAGCAAAAAGGAAGGATTTGGGAATATCTGTAAGGGAGAAATCCCACATGGTTAATGCAGCAGAATCTCATGGAGAATTCCACCTGTTTTAAGTGGAAATCGTGGATGTATCCCCCTGATTTCGCTCAGCAAAGCTGGATTTAACAAACGTGTAATTCCAGAAATTCTTTTTTATTATGTTTCCTATGCTCTGGAAGTGACCCAAGAGAACCTGAAGAAATCCTGATTCTTATGGTCTGTTTTAATTCTTTCCCTGCACATCTTTCTTTGGAGCTTCCAGGGAATTGTTGGATTTTTGTGTGTCTCTCTCTCTGTTCCAGGTGTCCATGGGCAAAGAATCTCTGGAGCTTCTTCCAAAATTCAGTGAGTACCTCAATATTTTTAGCATTTCATTATATTACTAAATTTATTATAAATATTATAGCTCATATTTACAATATAAAAATAATATTTCAGTCACAAAACCATCGTTCAACAAAGCGGATCGATGGCAACTTAAAAATTAGATATTTCAACATGTAATTTTATGTCTTCTGTATCAATGTCATTTATCACATCATCAGGAAAATTCCTGCAGTAATTAACTCCCATTTCTCTGCCCAGGGACTGAGGCACCTCCCCCTTGGCACAGCAGCTCTTCAGGAATTCTCAAACTTCATGAACCTGTTTGAAAAACTGTAACTTGAATAAATTCCAGCAACACTTTCTGGGGGGGGGTTTTCGAGCAGCCTCTCCCTGGACTCCCTCGGGTTTTCCTTTGGTTGGCATCTCCAGAAAGTTCAGGAGAATTTTCCTCAGAGTTTTCAGGAATTCTCAGGACTTTTGGTTTTTTTTTCTCTGGGAACAGGCCCTGAGTTAGGAGGGGAATGGAACCCTCTGGGGGGAATTTCCCTTCTTGCAGTTCCAGCTGTTGGAAGAGGCAGCAGGTTGGTTGTTTTAAAGGGTTGATCCTTCGAAGGAGAAGGAACATGTAGGGAGTGGGAACCCCAGGAGCTTTCACTCCCAAAACAACTGAGAGGAGGGGTGGGGAAAAAAAAGCCCAGCCCAGGAAAAGAGAGATTTGCAAACTCCCCCTCCACAACTGTGCAGCATTTGGGGTGAAATGCTGTTTCCACACCTTTTCTTTAGGTTTTAACTCTAAAAAAAAAAGAGCCACTCAAGGCTGAAAGATGGGCTGGAACTCGAGTTTGGAGCTGGTTTTGGTTGGCAATAACCCAGATTTGGTTCATTTGCAGCAGGGGAGGGTCAGGCTGGTGCTGAGTCTGGGGGTTCTTCAGGCTCAGCCCTGACCCAGCGAGGGAAGAGAGGATTTCTCTCCTGGTTCCTGCCCTTGGCATGTGCTGAACTGCACTTTGCACATTTAAGGCTTTTTTGGGGTGAGGTTTTTGCAGCTTTTGTTATCCCAAATAAGTGACAGTTACTCCAGTTTCCTATAAAAAGTGTGTCTGAATCAACACCACGTTAAATAAAACTTGTTCACTTCTGTTCTCACTTGGGTTGCTTTGCTCTGGGCTTGGGTTTGGGGTTCTTCTTTTTGGCTTGGGGGTTTTTCATTCTGTTTTTTGGGGGTTGAGGGTTTTTGACCCTGTTGTAGGGGAAGAGTTGGTGGGGTTTTGATCCCTTTTTGGGGAGGTTGGGGTCATTTTTTTTGTTTTTTAGTGGGAGTTGAGTTTTGGTTGTGGTTTTTGGGAAGGTTGGTTTTTCTTTTGGCTCTTTCTGTGGAGGGGGGTTGGGGTTTGTTTGGGATTTGGGTTTTTTTTTTGTTTGGGGGTATTTTTTAGCTTGTTTTTTTTAATTCATTTTTTTGGGGAGGGGGGAGTTGGGCTTTATTTCTCCTTTACTGTAAGTAAACAGCACATCTCTTAATTATTTATCCCCTTTAGGATTTTAATGACTTACAGCAGCCCTATAGATCCTATAGGTGATAAAGATTTCATCTTTTATGTATGAGGGGGAAAAAAAGAAAGAAAGACTTTTCTCTGGAGTTCTGCTACTCCCTTGGCCAGGGTTGGACAGTCAGGACTTGCCATCACAGGGGAAACATCTCCCTGAGCCTGGTGCCACCCTCAGGGTGGAGCTCCAGGTACCCCTGAGATCGACAGAGCTCATGAAATATTGAAACGTGTCTCCAGAAAGTCTCCAAAGCATTGGAGAGGGAAATGGGCACCTGGAGCTGCCTCAGCCACATATTGGATTTTAGCAAATACAACTTGCAAGTGGCTGCTCAGTGCCAGGCACTAAATGGAGGAGCTGAGAGGGAATTTCACCTGAAAACAGTGGAATTATCAAGTGTTTTTAAAGTCTGGAGTGGGAATGTGGGAGTGGCAGCCCCTAGTCCAGGGAGGAATGTACCCAGCAGGTCCCCCCTGTGCTGGGTCTGTGCCCACCTTGGGGCATCAACAGGGGCTCAGGTACATTTCTAATTAATTAATTGGGAGTAATTGCAGCAATTTTACTCAATGTGGTCTCTATAAATCCTCTCCCAGTTTATTTAAGGAGAAACAAGCCCTGGAGCTGCTGCTCTGGCCCTGCTCAGAGGGAAGGGATCATGGAAACCCTGGATACCCATTGATCCGTTGGGATCCGAGCAGGGAAGGACGGGGGGGGCACCTTCACCCCCTCCCCGAGGAGGGATTTGTCCCATCCAGTGTCAGGGAGAGGAGTTCCCCCCCCAAATTTCTGCCCCTGCCTCAGTTACCCTTCCCCCTCCTGCTCCCGTTCCTTCCAAGGGCACTAATTAACTGCGAAATGAGTTGATCCCTGTGGAAGTGCCCCTGGAGCAGAATGATGTAAAACCCCGGCCCCGAGAGCTGGAATTAGCTGAGGGCAGCCCCCCAGTCCCCAGGGATGGCTCTGCAGGTCACCGGCAGCTGCTGCAGGAAAAGCCCTCCAAGGTCAGCCTGATTCTGCCATGTCGCTCGGTGACAAGGGACAGGGTCACCTTGGGCACCTCCAGGGATGGGCACTCCAGACCTCCCTGGGCAGCCCCTGCCAAAGCCTGACCACCCTTTCAAGGAGAAATTTCTCCTCATGTCCAACCTGAGCCTGCCCTGGCACAGCCTGAGGCCGTTCCCTCTCCTCCTCTCCCTTGTTCCCTGGGAGCAGAGCCCGACCCCCCCAGCTCCCCCCTCCTGGCAGGGAATGGAGAGAATTCCAGGTGCCCCCTGAGCCTCCTTTTCTCCAGCTGAGCCCCCCCAGCTCCCTCAGCTGCCCCTTCCCAACTCCATTGCCTTCCCTGGGTATTCTCAATGTCCTTCCTGTTGCGAGGGGCCCAAAACTGACTCCGGGATTTTGGGTGCTCCACTCAAAGCGAGACAAATTCCATTCCCCGTCCTTGGACGTGGGGACAGCAGGGAGGCCCGGGCTGTGACAAAAGGAGCCTTCCAGCTAAAAATGCTCCGTTTTAATAACAGGCCCACTCCAAATAAAAGCCCAGCTCGTTGCTGGCTGCCAGATTAACAGATGGCTCCGCTCATTAATATTGCAAAACTTCAGGAGTTCATAATTCTTTAATCTCCAGAGCCGGGGGGGGCAGTGCTGGTCTTGCATCTGCTGTGCCAGGGGTGCCACCCCCGGAGCCACCTCGGCCTGGGCTGCTCCTGCTCCATCCTCACCCCCATCCTGGGCAGGAGGGATGCCCCTGAATCCCCCCCAGGCTCTGCTTGGGGTCGGGGGTGGCTCCTGAACTCCCTGAATTCCCCTCAGCGCCCTCAGATTGCAGCAAATCCATGGAAATCCAATAACTCCCCCCCACCAAGTGTGGCTTGGCCATTAAAGCCTCGCTTTTCCCGGGGGGAGATTAGGCTTGATGTCAACAGGGGGATAATCCCAACCCCGGGATCACTGACCTGGCACTGGGGAGGGAGGGAGGGAGGGGGGCACAGGGACCCCCTGAGAGCCCCCCCCGAGGATGTGCCCAGCTCCAAAGAGCCCCATCGATCCTGGCCCAGCACCAGCTGCTGTGGCTCCAGGAAGGCTCTGCCCATCCATTAGCCTGGGGCTGAGGGATCAGATTTTTAATTTTTTTTAATGTTTTATTTATATTTATTTCATGTATTTCCCATATATGGCCTCTATAGGCTGCCTCTTTCAGTATATATATATATATATATGTGTGTCTGNAAAAAATATATATAAAACTATAAATATAGAACCTATGAATACATATAAAGCTTTATTTAAGCAGCCAAGTTTACCTGAAGTTTATTTTTAAGGAGTTATTTGAGGAAGGGGGGTGAGGATTGTGCCACTCCTGTGTGGGCTTGCACTGATTATGTTGAGTTTAATCAGTTCCAGGGGTTTTGTCTCACCCTGCCAGTCCCACATCAGCTTTTTTTTGGCCCCTTGTGCTGCTCCTGCCCCTTCACCCCCATCTGTCCAGTCCCAACTGAACATTTGGGGATTTTATCCTTCTTTTATTTGTCCCTTGTTCTACCCCCCTCCCTTCCCAGGTGCATCCCGGCCTCTCCTGCACCTCCAGCACCAGGAAAGGGGGAAAAACCACAAAAAAAGTCAGGGATGCAGGCAGGGATCCAGGGATGAAGGCAGGGATCCGGGGATGCTGCCAGGGATGCTGCCAGGGATCCAGGGATGCTGCCAGGGATCCGGGGATGCTGCCAGGGATCCGGGGAGGGATGCAGGGCCTCCCTGGGGTTCTGCCGTGTCCCAGCGCACATTCCCCCCTCCCCGGGGTCCTTCTGTCCCGCAGGGATGTGGGGGCCGGGATAACCCCGCTCTGGCACCCGGGGCCGGGCTCTGCCTCCATCCCGAGCGCTCCCGTTCCGCGCAGCCAAACCCCCCGGGAGCGGCGGGGGGAGGACGCTCCCATTATCCGGCTCCTGCCGTGGCGGAGGCAGCTGGACCAGCCGGGCATTAATAGATTACCCCGAGGATTTGGACCCGCCAACATCCAGGGAAGAGCTCGCGGGAGGGACACGGGCAAGGCCAGGGCGGATTTCCGAGCCGGGGACGACGGACACGGAGCCGAGTCCATCCCGCTGACACCTTTCCCTGCCGAGGTAGGCGGGGGGGCTCGCTGAGATGCTCCTGGGGTGGCTGGAGCAGGGATAAGGATGCTGGTCCCCGTCTGCCTCCGGGGATCAGAGCCCCGAGAGGCCGGAGCGTGGGGCTCATCCCTCTCCGGGCTGGTTTTCCGGGGCTCATCCCTCTCCGGGCTGGTTTTCCGGGGCTCATCCTTCTCCCGGCTGGTTTTCCGGGGCTCATCCCTCTCCCGGCTGGTTTCCGGGGATGCCGTGCGGGGGAGCGGAGCTGGGGCAGCCCGAGGAGCAGCCGGGCTGTGCTGGAGCGTGGCTGGGATCGAGCTGTGCCGTTTGGGGCTGAATTTCCCCCCTCCAGCACCCCCAGCCCTGCCCTTGCCCTTCTCCCAGGGGCTGCAGCCCATCCTGGGGCATCCCTGGGCATCCTCACCCTCGGAGTGTCCGGAGGCTCTGGGGTCACCGGCAGGGGCTGGTCCCCTTGTGCCCCAATTTTTGGGGTGACACAGGGCCACAGGTGCCCTCAAAGGGGGGTCGTGTCACTGTGTTGCTGCTGTGCCTCGGTTTCCCCACCCCACCTTTCCCCCAGGGCCACTTTTGGGGCAGGGGGCACAGGGGGGCTGCCTCGCCCCCCAGACCAGTGCTGACCACCCCCCTGAGCCGCTCCCACGGCCCAAAATCCCTCCTGGCTCACTTGGATCTGCGGCCAGGAAGGAAAAGGANCTCCTCTGCAGAATCCGGGGCTTCTCCACCCCCAAATTTCCACCCTCAAATGCCCCAGAGCTCCCCAAATGATCCCTTTATGGATCTTCAAACCCTCCCAGCCTCAGCAAAAGAAACCCACTGGTGTCCCCCAAGGTCCCCATTCCTCTCTCCAAAGCCCCCCCTGTGCCAACCCTTTCCAGCTGCTCTGGGATGTGGGATGTGGCAGCAGCCATGGGATCTCCTGATACCCCCGGGACCCCCCAGATCCCCCTTCCCAGAGCTCCAAAGGCTTAAACCTGTAAAAACCAAGTATTTTCCCTGTGTGTTCCACTGGGACACCAAGGATCATTCCTCAGTGGATCAGGGTGCACTCCAGCATCCAGCACCAGGGCAGGATTTACCCTGGACACCCAGACTCCCCAGATCCCCTGTTCTATTGCCACACATCCCCTGCCCTGCCCCTCTCCAAC